>JBCEWC010001052.1:0-45121 GCA_038996855.1 Solanum aculeatissimum
AGAGTGTTAGAATGGATGAAAAGGGTTTAGGGTTAGGTTAAGGGGGTTTAGAGGACCTTAGAAAGCGTAAAAGGGGCATAGGAATTTATTAAACTATGAATTAACCATTAATGAAATGGACTAATTAACTGTAACACAGTGTCTCACGGAAAGCATCAGTGGTCCGTCCAGTGGTACACGGATTGTACAACTGTCTGTGTGCCTTGCCTTGGTTTCGTCTTCTGCTTGAACTCTCGGGGACTTTCTGGATCACTTTACGGGAGGGTCTCACGGGCCGTGTGGCTTCATACGGATCGTGTACTATTCCGTGGATCCACACTTGGACCAGAGACTAGACCACACCTTTGCCAGCATACTGCCCCACTTCACAGACCCCCTTCACGGTCTTTTGGAGTCTCACTGACCGTGGGGTGCACCGTGAGACTTAACATAGTCCATGGCCAAGGTCCTTGCCACTAGGAGCCCACTGGAACCCCCCAAGAACCCCCACACGGACCGTGGACCTTCACATGGTCCGTGGTCCTGTCCTTGGACCATTTCCAGAACATATTTCCAGCGTCCTTCCAATTACAGACAGTCTCACTATTTTGGCCATAACTTCCTCATACAAACTCCTAATTGAGTGAAACCAGTTGCGCTTTGAATATAACGCAAATATATTCAATTTGATATGTAGTATTACACACATTTAATTCCGTACTAAAAGTTATACTTCCTCAAAGTACACTGCCCAAACGACCTCTCTAGGCCACCAAAAGGTTTATTTTGCATTCGGCCACTTAAACTAAACCCATGTCTACCAAAATTCAACCATTCCAAAACCATACAAGACAAACCATCAAGAAGTTCTAAAATTTTTGGGTCGTTACAATGTCGTACAGTATCCCCACAAGCTTCTTCACTGATCATCCATCAACAACCTCATGTTTGTCGGGGTAGGGGCTGCCAAACCAAGTTTCTTGAAGATCACAAGGAGTATTAAATTTATGTTGGCACTGAGATCACACAATGATCTTGCGAACTCAACATCACCTATGGTGCTCGGAATGGTGAATGTTGTAGGGTCTTCTCATTTCTGCACCAAGGACCTAGTCGAAATTGCACTGCAATGTTAAAGCTCTTTTGAGAGCTCCTAACTCATAGTATGCTTCTTTATAACCAGATCCTTCATAAACTTTATGTACCCAGGCATCATCTCTATTTCTTTAATCAATAGGATATTTATCGAGAGTTGTTTGAACATGGAGAGAAAGTGTTTGAACTTACCTTCCTCCTACTTTTTCTTGAGTATTTGAGGGAAGGGAGGAGGAGGTCAAGGGATAGGTCTCAACTATTTTGGCGTTGCGTCACTTTACTCTTTCTCTACAAAAACTTCTCAAGTCTAAGTCTGCTTGCTCTCAACAATCTTCTCACAAACATCATCATCATCTACTAGCATCAGAGGATCAATTGTTTTTTTACACCGTGCATCATGACTATTATACACTGCCTCTCATTCATAGGATTTTGAACTATACTGCTGGGCAACTTACCTTTCTAGCGTTGGTTTAGTTGAGTTAATATCTGACCGAACTACTGCTCAAGCTGCTTGATAGCCACAGAATAAGACTCAATCTTTTGATTAATTCTGGAGATGTCAGACTTCATCCCCCTTAGTGTCATCTTTTTTCAATAGGCAATCAAATATCTCCTCTACGCAAGATGTGCCAGTACTAGAATATTGATTGTGCGGAAGAACATAGGGACCATTCCTTAAACCATCTTTGTGGCCCCAATCAACATCTCTCTCTTGGATCCTATTCCTCTCATAGTAGCCTCCTCTGTTATTGTATCTGAAGGCACCATCTCTCCCAAAGTTTTAAACTTGGTTCCCTTGACCTTGGCACCAAAAGTCCTTATTGGATCCTTGAGCATTAGTTAGGAAACCCTCCATCTGATAAACAACAAAACACATGTCCTCTTCATAATAGGGCTCGTTGTACTTGGGTGTTTGTGGAGGCTGATGAGCTACAGATACTCATTCCAAATTTTGCTTCATCAGCAACTCAATGTTAGTAATAATCCGCACAAGTTCTTGCATCACTTCCTCACTTGCCTATGTCTGCGTCGGACTAGTACTGACTAAGAATGAGCTCTTTGTGGTAGACGTTTCCCTCTTTCCCCATGCACAGTTTTTTTTGAGAACTCTTTCAAGCCTTTTGGCAACTCCTGGAATGAAAGATCTATAAATGAGCCTCCCATAATAGTATCAACGACTGCTTGGCCACTCTCATCCAGGGCTTTTTAGAAGATCTCCACCAGGGCTTCATCAACAATTTTGTGGTCAGCGACACATCTCAAACACTTAGTGAATCTCTCCCATGGGGCACTGACTGAATCACAAGGTATTTGCTCGAAGTTGTTAATCTTAGAATCTAACTTTAGCTTTTTTGAGATCAAGAAGAACCTTTCTAAAAAGGCATTTTGTAATTCTGCCCAACTGGTGATCAAACTTTGCAGGAGCTATGATAACCATAATGTTGCATTGCCCGTGAGAGAAAGTGGGAAAACACGGAGCCCAATGAAATCCATGAATAGGTTTTGGATTTCTATCATATTCTTACAGACAAACACAATGTTGTGTAGATAGTTATGTCAATCCTTTGATGGTAGGCCTATGAACAACCCACGATTCTGCAGTATTTGTAACAACCCACTTGACACAATGAACTTAGTATCATCCGATAGTGGAGGTAATACAATAACTCCTGTGACATCTATTCCGATAGGGTCAAGCTGATATTAGTTTCATTGATTTGTTGCGCCTTGTAGACCCTGTGGTGGTGGATTTAATGGAGGTGGGTTGTCATTGTTTGGATTGAGCGTTGCATTCATCGCATCATCAGTTATATTATTCGCATTATCCTGGGCTATCCTCCTTAGCATTTTTGGATCTCTGGGTCAAATGGATTCAAGGGATTGCATTGGCTCTGAGTGTTGTGTATACACAACACCTGCACGCTGAAACAAAATAAAAATAACAAGAAACGTAAAATTAGGGAAATAAGGATTAATTCCCAAATTACTTGAACTAGACAAGTCTAGTCGTATTCCCCAGCAACGATGCCAAAATACTTGATATTGCTCAATCCATACCTCTCTTTTTAAGGTAAAGCAGACGTTATCAAGTAAATAACCTAACCAAGGTTAGGATCGATCTCTCAGGGAATATGGTAGACTCCAGAATAGTTCAATTGTAAAGTTGGGTGATTAACCTACTTATCTTCCCACGAAGGGGTTTTTTGTAAATTAAAACTAACAAAAACTAAACTAATACAAGTGATATGTAACCAGTAGAAGAGCTAACTATGGTGATGTGTTCCCCATGATTCCCTAACTCGATATTATCGGATAATTATAATCTTTTCTAGTGTGTAGATGTAGGATAGTAAGTTAAGTTTACCTAAACCTTTGATATATCATATAGGTAAAATTCATAGCGGAACGTGATACGTCCCCGCAATATGACATTACTAAGCCTTACCTTTTTATCTAGTACAACCTCCCCTTAATCTAGTTTGGTTGATTAGACGAGAACAACTCAATCAAATCTTGTTAATTATTCTTTTTTCCTATTCATTACCTTCTTGATCCGGAAAGCAACACTAGGCGGGTTCTAACGTAGGCCTTCTATTAAAAAATAGTTAAAGTGAAGAGGAATAACTAATACGTTCCTACACACCTTCATAGAATTATAAAATATTCAATTTTTCCTTGTTAGTTCTTCATGGTTCCCACAACCCTAATTGTGGATTTAGCTACTCATGATCAGTGTAGATGCAAATATTATGAAGTGGAATAACATAATTTAGCACTTACATAAAGGAATTGATGAACAAGAAATCCAACTCTTTAATAGAAATCAAAATACGAATCAAGACACAAAAGTTTTTTCTCTCTCTAAAACTACTAAAAACTATGAACTAGTACAAACTCTCTAGAAACTTAATGAAAAATAACCTAAAGAGCTATTTATGATGTCTAAAATACAAAGCCAAAATGTAATAGGAAAACTATGTCGCCACACTCCATGGGCAAGTTCATGACTCATACTCCAATCCATGAATCATGTGTCAGGGTTTCATAGTATTCAACTTGAATCTAAAGATATCTTCAACGAGACCTATCCACGGTCCGTGTAACATTCTATAGCCCGTGAAGGGTTTCATCTTATGGAATTTCAGAACTTCTCCACTTTCTGATCCTCAGGGCACAAATGCACTCTATGACTCATGAATTGAACTACGACTCGTCTCCATGCGCATAGAGTCATATTGAGAAAATTCACCCCTCACTATAAATTGCTATGACACCCCATCTATGGCTCGTGAAGTACTCCACGACTTGTGAAAGGTTCTGTGGATCACCAAAACCTGTTGCTTCAGCATACTTTGCCCAAAAACTATACCAACAATGAAATTCTTCAAACCAACACACAAAAATACATCAAATATACTAACATCATTTTGAGAACACACAAAATTCTAAGTTTTAAGCATAAAGAATATTGCATTTTGGAAACACATCACTTAGTCACTAAAAAGTCAACTGTGAGCCAGAAGCTCTCGCAACTTCAACATTGCAGCGTGATATCCACAAGGTCCTTGGTGTAGAAGCGAGACGATCTCAGAGCATTCACCATACCCTGCACCATTGGAGATGCTGAGTTCGCAAAGGCATTATGTGATCTAGGAGCCAACATCTATCTAATGCCTCTTGTGGTATTCATGAAGCTACGCTTGGGAGCCCCTACTCCTATAAACATGTGGTTGTTGATGGTTGATAGGACGGTGAAGAAGCCTGTGGGGAAATTATACGACGTCCTTGTCAAAGTGGAAAAATTCATATTTCCTGCTGACTTTGTGATCCTTGATTATGAAGTTGACTTTAAAGTCCCAATTATCTTGGGAAGGCCCTTCCTTGACACTAGATGAGCATTAGTGGATATGAAATCATACCAACTCAAGTTTTGGTTGAATGATGTAGAAGTTGTCTTCAACATCTGTCGGTCAATAAAGAGGTCATATGACTTGAAGATGGATGTTTGGGCCCTTGATGAAGTCTGAGTAATCAAGTGGTCCAAGTCGTGCCGCAACAATAAATCAGGCGCTACTTGGGAGGTAACCGAGGAATATTCGATATACTAGTAGTGTTTTTGTTTTGTTTTTAGCATTTTGACTTGTAGGTAATTTCATTTTAGTGCTTTCCGTTATAATTTAGGACTTTTGGATTGATGGCTAATAGGGTAACGGTGTGTTCTGTGAAAGGTATATAGGGACAAGGCCAAACCTTCCATCTACGACTAGTTTTAAGGGTCGTGGTTCACACTATAACGCGTACAATAACTCGTAGAACACTTCCAGTGAGCAAAATGATTGCTCACTCTAGTCCATGAGCTAACTTTAAGGTCCGTGGATAAATTTATGGGTCATAAATAGGGCTCATGGAGACCAGGTAAAATTCTTAAAACTATCTAAGTGTTGGGGGGGCTTCTATGAGTCGTATGTCCATGTACAACCCGTAGATAAGTTTGTGATGCCAATATCACAACTTAGATTTTAGGCCCACTACGAAACCAGTTACTATGGACCGTAAAATCTTCTATGGCCTCTAGTAAGGATTTTGTAGGGCCTAGGCCCAATAGTCACCCGAATCGATCAACATAATAAAATAAAGGGTAAAAGTTTTACCCCTCATTCTTGCAATATTTCCCAAAATACCCTAGCCCCTTCTCCTACCCCTCGATTCTGACCACCGTCCGACCAACCTCTATTTTTTCCAGTAACTTTCTAGCGACCCTCCGACTACCTAGGGTTCCATCCACCTCGGTCTCCTCCTTCAATTTTTGAACTTTATGATCCAAATTTGATATATTCTTGCCTTTATTTTTTGTATATCACCGAAATTGGTATCATTAGGTTAAGTTATTGTTGGGTAAGATAGTCTAAAATTTGTGTACCTAAAATGGGTGTTGCCCTTGTCTTTGAAATAATATGATTGAGTAGTCACCTTTGTTTTAAACTATGAAATGTCAAAATGTGTGTTTGATATGCTAAATCAAATTGGCAATGTCATTTTTGAATGTCATTGCTTTAAACCTTATAGTCACATGTCGTTGAAAGCATATGGAACTTATTATTTAAAAAGGCATGTGGTTGTATGTGGTGCATAGTAGCATAACTTTTTATTATTAAATGGTGGTCGGAATGTGTTTTTAAATGTCAAAAATGATGTCTAACGGGGGTAGTGAATTATTGTCGTACGAGGGCCATTGGGGAACTTGTTGGGATTGTTTAAAGTGCATGATATTATTGCTTCGGTGCTGAGTATAATTATTGTGGTCTGTTGATAATCCCGTTTGATGGACTTAGAAAACCCAAGCTGCTGGAATTTTCACACCACAAGGGCCTTCTATGGCCCGCAGATTAATCAACGAGCCATAATTTCCCCTCGTGAGTGAAACTAATGGCCAGGGGATTTTTGAGATTCTATCAAGCAAGACCTTTTATGGGTTGTGGTTTAGTCTACGACTCGTAGACTGGTTTCGTAGGGTGATGCATAAAAAATGTGAAACTTGGAACCACATCTGCGATTCAGTTTATGGCCTGTAGTTTGTTATACCAGCCATACCTGGTCTTGTAGATACAGTTCTAGTAACTAATTTTACTGTGCGCTTCTACTCATGAAGGCTTTCTACTACCCGTAGTTTACCCTACGGCTCATAGATCAGCCTTCATAGGTTCTGCTACCATTTAGTTTTTGTAACTTTTTGTATTTCTTTCCCGTATCATTGGACTCATGGATTCGTGTGATGATGTGATGGTAGATACGATGGCTTTAAAACCTAGACACAATGAGATATGGTCCATGCGAGATTGACTACATAATGAGGTGATTGAGTGCGAGGCTAGTGCCACAGTAGAAGAGCTTAGCTCCCATCCAGATGTGGGTGTTGAGCCACGACAGACACGGGTGAATACTATAAATACTGAGTTGGCTCATACACTAGCCATATTCACTCAACTTCCCCAGTTTGACGAAGAGGGTAATAGATACAACAGTTTCATCCAGATGACCTCCTCCGCAAAGGGGTAAGGGTCGGGACAGTGGGAGGGCTCTAGTTCGGGAGAAAAGTCAAAGTCTGATATTGCAGAGTCCACCCCGATAGAACCTTCATCCCTAAATGCTTTGACTAGTAGATGGTGTATTCCTGGGATACAACGTGTGTTTGCACGATGAGCGAGGTTGGCAAGCTTGCATTATGTTTGAGGAATCCCAACTTATTACTACTAGGCTTGATAGTGTCCTAGGGCTCTGAGAGACCATGACCCATTATAGGCTGGAGTGGCTAGTAGCTCTGTCAAAGAAGTATTCCTTGGCTATGGTTAGAGAGTTTTATGCTTCATATGCTGCCACCATTTCCCACTCGACCCCGAAAGGGAAGGGATACCTAACGCAACCATGGCTCACACAGATGATGATGAGGGGAGTCTCAGTTTACATATCCGAGGCTACCATCCATCAGGTTCTATTTGGAACACATTTTGAGGCTTTAGTATCCACTACTGAATTCGACTACAAATTGAGCCAGACTCGGGACTGGTTCTTGATGAGAGATGCAACCCACAAAGGCTCTTTGATGAGATAGATCACAAATCATAATGTAGAGCAGGGACAGGACCTTGAGTGGGTTTCTACATCATCAATATCCATAATAAAGGCATCACTCAGCTACAATGGCAAATTTGGTGGGTTGTTATTAGATCGTGGATCCAGCCTACACATGCTGATAATACACTTACAATGTATTATGCAATATTAGGTGCTAGCATCTTGGTTGGCTATGACATTGATTGGGCCCGGTTGATAGTAGAGCAGATTTATGAGGCAACCATAAAGAGATCTACCTCTATCCCATTCCCTTCCCTAATTTACAGACTATGCTTAGCGGCGAGAGTGGGTAACATACATTAGGTGAATACTCTGATTGAGGATTATAGGACACTGGATGCCAGCCTGATCAAGTCTGATATGAATTTGGTGGCACCCTGGTGAGCACCATAACCTTCAGTTCACATGCCAGAGATTTTTACTGCAGTAGGGCCACCGTCTGAGCCTTCGACTTCTACTACTGCTCCAGGTGCTAAGGGCTCCCCACAGTCTGAGATAAGTATAGAGATGAGGTCCGCTTTACCAACTACGACTCCTGCACTAGAGGCAATAACCATATCTCCCGTGGGTATAGTATACGTGTTTGTGATATTTATTCAGACTATGATGTAGAGATTGTTTCGAGCTAAGACCCAGTTGGCTCAGGTACTATAGCAGATCAAGCCTTGGATTTGCTAGGCCATTTCAGAGGATGAAGAGCGCATGAAGACGCATTGTGCAACCATCATAGAAGAGAGAATTGTATTTGTACATGGACGCATAGACACCTTTAAGCAGAGAGCAGAGCAGAGCCGCACTTCAGCCCAGGTTCTTGATCTGATTGTGATGCAGACATAGATTCAACAACTCCAGACTGAGATGAGTGTAACAATAACAACATGAGTAGTATTCTCAATGCTCGACACTACTATTGAGGCATTCATTTATCTTTTTGCCACTTAGGATCCACCACTCTGTGCCTCTGGGAAGAGGCCCCATTCTATGATTGATGATCTAGATTCTATAATGCAGGAGGCGGAGTTGATAGAGATGCAGCAGTTCGAGGCTGCAAGGAAGAACTCTATTGCATATGAGCAGCCCTGATAGGCTCATGAGCTTGAGAGGATACGGGGTGTTGGACCCTCTGGACATATTGCTACGATTGAGGATATCACCAGGGGAGGTAAGAAACAACTAAACACCAGTACTGAGGTGCCCAGGTATTTTTTGAGCCCTATGCTTTGATATAGTTATATTTTGTGCATTGAGGGTAATGTAAATCTATTTTGGTGAGGTGTGGGTAGCTATAAGTCTTGGTAAAGTCTAAGTAGCCAAGAGCTAAAACTATCCCAATTTTTGAGTCCGAGGGGTTTTCTTGCCTGTGTTCTTTTTCCAAGGACATTTATTTTCTTTTGAATTGGAATATTTAGGATGTATAAGTAGTATTAGTAGCATATTGTACTAAAGTCTGTGACATATATTCACTCTGTTGAAAAATAATACCCACCAAAGTTTTTGTATTAGGTAGTTTTGATAACAACCATGTGTAATCAGTGTTTGATAGTCCTTATCTTGATAAGTGAGGTTTAATTGTCTTGACAAGCATGATCTAAGAGTCTGTGTTAATAGTGTAATTAGTTTCATATGTGTGTGCGCCCTATTGCATAATTCTTATACCGTGTTTCAATTCAAAACTTTCCCTATTACTCTAACTAAGACTGTAGATTAGTTAGTTAGGAAAAGATATTATGCCATTGTTCATATTAGTACACCAAGCCTAAGTAATCAACCAAATGCATTGTGTATCCCTTGATGCGAATGTTTGAGCTTAAAGTGTACCCTTTTCTTTGTAAACACCTAAGTAACCTAACCTTGTTGAATGTGAAATCCTGAAGTTAGCCCTGGACCTTCCTTGAATATTTTGTACCTTGACTGAGGCAAAAAGCTTAAGTTGAGGGTGGCAACCAAAAGTGGCCCTTGTTCATAGGTCGAATATAGTGCACCTTAACTCAAGCCAAAAGCCTAAGTTGAGGGTGGCTGGTGTACAGAAAGTCAATAAATGGGGTAGCAGTGAGCAATACGTGAAAAGGAGGGGAGGGGGAATGTGTTGTGGGTGGAAGAATAATAAATAGATGCCTAAACAATAAGCTAAAAAGAAAAAGAATGCAACAAAGGTAATGAGCTAAAACTGAGAGTAGGGTACCCAAAAAAGTTTAAAATAGAAGAAAGGGAGAGTGAGTGAAAAATGATCGTGTTGGCAGGGAAAAAGTGTAGAGTAACACAATTTCAAGGAGGGAAATTAGTCACTATGTTCCCAAAACATCATACCAAAGTCCCTTGAGCTTTTGTTACTGAAAGTCCTAGAGTAATCCTAGTTCAAGTAGTTGATGGTCATAGTTGTGAGTATAGGGGCAAGCATATGGTATTGAGCATAGGATTTGAATATCCGTTGTGAGAGTGAGTGATTTTTTTTAGTCCCAAGAATTTAAGCTAAAAAAACTATTATGAGTGGGATATGGGACTTCTTTTTATGAGGGCACTTGCATTACACTATTGGTTTTAGGCTATTTCAGTGATTGTTGTTTATCTGTGGTTACCTTGCTTGTCATAGTTGTACTTTCATATGTATTGATCTGCATTGGTTTGTTTGATGACTAAATTATATGCACTGATGTGTTAGTTTTGGTATCTGAGCTTGATTTTTAGATGATGAATGCCATTTGACTGAGGTCAGTGTGTTGCGATATTGCTTATCTAGATTGAGCCTGTCACTTAAGGACAAACAATAATTTTAAGTTGATGGTGTTAATGTGCTGCAAAAATACATCACTTTTGATACTTAAAACTTAGGATTTTGTGTGTTCTCAAAATTATGTTAGTGGGTTTGATGTGTTTTTGCGTCTAATTTTATGGATCACAGGAGTTGGATAGATTTTGGGAAAAATTGCAATAGAAATTTCCACAAGCCGTAGGGGTGTTTTATGGTTGAGATCCAATAAAGAGCCTATTTTCATATGTTGAATCTATGAGTGAGAAGACGAGCCATGGAATTTTATATGAGTCAAAAATGAGGTTTCGTGCCTTGAGGACCTGAATTAGAGAGGTTTTAGAAAAGTACTCAGACAAAACCATCCATGGGTTGTAAGTCAAAATATGGCCCATAGAAAGGTCTCATAGAAGTGATAGTCGATTTTGAACAATGCATAGTACGAAGCCCAGGTACAGGTTGTGGAACTCTGTATGGACCGTAAACCAGCCCATAGAAGTTGTCGACTCAGGTTTCTTATTCTATTTTGGATTTGGTTTTTAATTATTATAAATAGGTTTTTAGGTTTCTTTTGTGCAAAAACGAAGGGAGAATGACAAAATTACTTAGAAATACTTGGAGAACATTTAGTTTTGATTTCTTGTGGAGAACTTTGGATTTCTAGTTCTTAATTTTATAATTGTAAGTCTTTAAATTATATTTTTCTTTAACATGATTTCTTCATCTACAATGACCATGCATAGCTAAATTCACAACTAGGGTTGTGGGAACCATGACAAACTAACAAGATAAAATCTAGATAATGTGTAATCATTGGAAAGTGTGCTTGCATGTATTAAATATTTCCTACGCTATGGAAGTCTTTTAATGGAAGGCCAACGTTACAACTTGCCCTTATTCTTATTAACTAGATCAAGGTGGTAAGGAATGGGAAAAGACATAGTTAATAGGATTCAAAGTCCTTTTTCTCATCTAATTAACCGAACTGGATCGAGGGGAGGTTGTACTAGAACTACTAGTAAGGGTTAATAATGTCACACTGTGGGGATGGATCAAATCATGTAGTAAAATTCACCACTCAGCTGGATCAAAGAGTTTTGTAAACTTAACTTACCGTTCTGCATGATATACACTAGAAAAGGTTACAATTATCTGGATATACCAAGTTAGGGAATCATGGAGAACACAATAGGCTAATTACTTTTTTCACTAATATCACAACACGAACACACACTTCTAGTTTAGGATTATTTACTGCAGTTACAACCCCTCCCCTTTCGAGAGATAAGTAGGTTAATTAACTTGATTTGCTTGCAATTAATCTGGGTTTACCATATTCCCTGTGGGATCGACCCCAACCTCGGTTAGGTTATATATCTTAACAACGACCGCTTAAACCTTCAAAAAGAAGGTGTAGCTTGGGCGACATCAATGACTATTCAATGCATGTTATTCAAGAAAAATTGATTATTAATTATTATTAATAAAATATTAAAATTAACTAAATTATGATCAAATGATTGTTATATGATTATCAATTTAAGCGAAATTCCAGGATTGAAACCATTTCGACATATGCTCTAGCCTCAATTCTTATGATTAATCCTGGGTTTTCTAATTACTGATCCACAAGGTTTAATTTACTAAGCAGGTTTGCATGCCTCTACCTAACCTATTCTCATTGACAGCTTAACTACATCATCGAGCGAGGATAGTCACGATCGCTAAGAATGCATTAAAACTATCTTCCTGTATTTCAACCAAGCGAGGTGGATGGATAGGTATCATAAGCCTCCCATACACAAATCAACCTAGTTTCCTAGAACAAACAAGCACCCTATACCCTGTGTTCAATCCACTTCAACATCTCCCAAATCCAAAGAAAACAACAAATGTATTTCACAGTTGGCCAGACTATGCAATATAGATTAAAGGAATATAGGAGTAATTATGTGAAAATTCATTCATAAATCATAAAAATCAAAGTCTAGCATATAGTCTATGGCTAGAATTCCAGAATATAGGAAATTAGCTACTCATTATCTGTCTCAAACATATAAACAATCTAAGAAATATTCAAGAATGGATTTGAAAGAGGAAAAGATAAAACATTTAACCCTAGATTGAAGTTCTTCGTCTCTTCTCCCATTTCCAACAATATCAGATAATGAAAATAATGTCTAAAATTGTTTTTAAACCTAAAAATTTCATTTTTTTCAATTTTGCCTTTGAATCTTCAAAGTCCGCAATGCGGACTTGACTTCCTGATATGTATTTTGTAAATCCTGCTCATCTAGCCAATTTTGACTCTTCTACTCTTAAATCCGCGATGCGAACTTGTGTTTCCCAATGTGTTTCGCACCTTCTTGTCGTACTTTTCAGAACCATCAACCTTTGTATGTTGACTACACTGGTCCGCAATATAGACTTCTTCACTTTTCTAGACTTGTTGACTTTTATTACCCCATTACGTGGTTACAACTTTCCTTATTCTTTGGCTACAAACCTAGGTGTGCATATCTGCTTAAAAACCTAAAAAACATAACCAAAAAGTGCTCTCGACCAAGAATTAGTAAGAAAAGATAAAATTATACTAAAAATACCTAAAATATTACTTTATCATCTAACTAAGCTCCGAACATGGATCAATTTGGTTAATTGGGTATACAAACATGCCTAAGATCACCACCCTACACTTAGAGCTTTGTTCGTCCTCGAAAAAATTAAGACACATGCATATGACCACTAGGTAGTAATTAAAGAACAAATATTACGTATAATCTTGTCTAAACACTTCAATGGCTCCACACCTCAAGATTGTGATCTATGATGCACACGAACTCAGGAAGAATTATGCTTTGAGTCTTTACCATCATCAACCTTTCAATAATCATGTTCCCTTACACAAATAATTACCCATGTGCACACATTATAACAGAACTTGATGATAGATTTCAATGGGTACAATCACAACTCTCACTCTCCCAAAAGATATCTCATGTTGCTTGTAATTCCTATAGGCTTACCCTTAATGTAGGTCTTTACTAGAGAAGGAGTCTAACTTAGAGGATCATGTAGGACTTTGTATTTTGTTGTAATATTGGCTAAAGGTGGGTGGGTAATGATTCTAAGAATATGATTTAGTTAATCAGTTTCCAAGAGCTTTAGACTAAACTAATTTCACTTTTAAGCACTCTTTCCTTTGGGTTTTACACTATCTCTCCCTTCAACTTCCCACTGAAATTAATATCAACACCCCTGCCCCGGTATACTTTCACATCTTTTTCCATTTTTTTGTGTTAGGAACAGACCTAGACCGCGACAAATCCACGACACAGACTTGTCGCAAACCCTTATTATTTTGGGTCCTTATTTTTTTCAAATTTTTATTTTCCCTTTCTACCAAAGCCTGTCCTAGGGATAAATCTCAAGCTTAATTCCTTTCTTCTTTTTCATTCTAAAACACTTAAGATATTATGATCGAAAGCATTGTTCAATAAAAGAAAGGGATTAGGCTTAAAATGTGGTTATCAAAAGAACAAGGCTAAGGCTCAATAGGGCTAACTAGGGATAATATTTTTATGGTACGTAACAAATAAGGTCTAAAATGGGGCTACCAAAGAAATTCCAAGATCCTATCCTTCAATTCCTACTCCCATCTAGTTTAGTCCATATACTGGGAAAGTTCTAGCAATTATTGCAACATGAACACGAAACAAATCTCACACTCTCGTGGCACACTTTCATCAAAGGATTCATAACAAAATAACCATAATATTCATCCACACGAATTCAATATTAAGTATGCATTCATAAGATCAGAAATTGAGAATGTGGGTCATTCACATTATTCAATTTTTTTCAAATCAAGACTATCATGAAATGTTGCACTTTTAACTACTATCAACACTCTACATGAGGCTCACATTTGACGAATACCCTTAGGATGGTCGTCATCCATCCATTATAGGGCTCCGCCACTTAACTATGACTACTTAAAACTAGACATACAACATGTCAAGCATTCATCATTCGAGCTGAACATTTAACCATGCAAGCTATTCACAATACTACTAAGCATTTATTGAACATAATACCATGTAGTTAATTACAATCAAATAGAAATAAAGCCTTGTCTAGACTTAGCATCAAAAAATAGAAAATAAAAGCATTTTCTGAATTTTAATGGCCAGAATGAACATAAAAGTGGCATAACTCCCACCCCAAACTTAAACAAAGCACTGCCCTTAGTGCTTGTCCATACAAAACCTATGGTGGTGGAAGTTAGGTGCTCAGTCCTCCATCTCAGTCGGGGGAAATGTTAGAGCTCCATGCACATTCAGGGGTGGATCACCCATATTCTCATCCTCATCGACATCGAAGGTCTCCCTGGAATGCTCAGGATCAGTAGGAACATCATCCTTCATGGGCTTAAAGAACTGTGGCCCAATACCTAAAGCTGCCTTAGCATGATTTCTCAATGGGTATTAGACCTCCACTTGACGGAGCTCATCATTCGAGAAAGTTCTACCACCAGTCTTATGGCGTAGCATCTCAAGCCTATAAATACGGGCCATGATCAACTCATCTCAGCGTTACCTCTTCTGGGTGGTCATCATGGGTCTTAAGGAGACACCCGACTTCTTTATGTTGGTAACATAATAGGGTGTGCCTAGATCTGAACCTGAACACTTGCAAATCTCAATAATTAGGCCTCCAAATGCATACCTTCAGCCTTTGTGGACATGATCCTTTCGCATAGATGATTTGAACCTGGCCCCAACATTGACCACAACACCAATCTTAAAAGTATAGGCCAAACAAACCTATCCTGTATAATTCCTATGAAGTGCAAACCTGAAAAAATAAAGTGCATGATGATTTTAATTTATACGCAGGCCTCTCAATTCATGTGGGCAAAGGGAAAGCCTGGTGATAGAATTTGTAGCCATGTCGGATCTACTTGGCTATAGAGGTGGGTCCTACCAAGGTGTGGCAGATGACCTAATAGGAAGCTGAATCTGCAACTCAATGAATGGAGCTGCAGAAACATCTATGGTTCCTAGGATGGAATTAATGGTCACGGGGTTATGTTCACCTCCACTCTCTTACCATCATAATCTGGGTCTATACCTCAGGCTGTAGGTTAGCATAGATTTCTCAGAACATGCTAAGGTTGTAGTCCTAAGCATTACCAAAAATAAGCCCCAACTGGTAGTTCATGCATTACTGGTAGGTGGCCGAGAAGTCCCAGGCTAGGCTATCAAGATTAATAGGGACATTTGGGAAGTATTTTGATTTTGTGTGGCTTTTATACCACCTTTTCCCGTGGTGGAGCACCTCCCTAAGCCTATAGCGAGGTTGTTGGCCTCTAAGTGGTGTTAGGGCTGGTGGTACATTTGGGACCCCTTGTCCCTCTTCCAGTTGCTAGATGCACCATTACCACGACCTTAGTTTGTTTGTGATGCCATAGTATACGTGCACAGACCCAAGATTTCCAAGTTAGTTCAAACACAACACTTGGCTTTTGGTTCAAATCAAGGGCTGACAAGGGTACTCAAAGTTCCCCTTGTTGGCACATGACTTTTATAACTAAGTCAAGCATAATTGTAATAATCCAAAAAATTTTAAACTTCATAATGATTATCTAAGGATAGTTTTAAGATGGTCGTGGTTGAATTTTGGTATCCATGGGTTGATTTTAAGTGGCCGGATTCAAAACAGAACTTTTGTGAGATTTTGAAGCCGGTTGTGCAGTGCACTTTGAGATATCATAACTTTTGGTACGGGATGAACTGTGTGTTACGCTACCTATAAAATTGAATCTCATTGTTTTATCTTTGTAACACAACTAGTTTCACTCAATTCAGAGTTTGTATGTGAAGGTTATGCTGGAAATAGGTTCTGGAAATTGAGTTAAGGACCGGACCACGGACCATTTGGTGGTCCACGGTCCGTGTGGGTGTTCGTGGGTGGTTCGAGAGAGCTCCCAAGGGTTGGTGGCCAAGACATGGTCCAAGTCAAGTCCCACGGACCACCCCATATCTGTGAGACATTTCACAGCCCGTGAAGGGTCTCGTGAAGTGGGGAAGAAACTTGGCAAAGTGTTGAGGCTGGATCCCTAACCAAGGGTGGCTCCACGGACAATTACACGATTTGTGTGCAGCCACACGGTCGATGAGTCCCTCCGTGAAGTGTTCCAAAAAGTCCCCCGAGAGTTCGAGTCGAAGTCTTGGCCAAGTGTGGCCTCACGGTCTAGTACACGGACCGTGTACCTATTTACGAGCACTATAGCCCTTCAGTGTGACACTGTGTTTCAGTGATTAATCCGCTTCATTAATGGTAATTTCATAAATTGAATTAATCCTATGACTCTTTTAACATCCCTAAAGTCTCCTTAACCCCTAAATTCAAACCCTAATCCTCTTTCACTCATCAAAACACTCTTCAATCCTCTCTAAAATTTCTTGAATCCTCTTGACCTCCATTGTTGAAAGGTTGAAGAAAATTGGGAAAGATCACCTTGCTTGCTAAAATCTTCAATTCTCTTGGTTAATTTCAAGATATGTGGGTTTGATTCATGGATTTTCTTTCATCCATGATGACCCAAGAACCCTACTCTTTAATTTATGATTTTAAGTTTCTTCAAGTTATGGGTTTTCTAATTTTGATGAAATTTATAGTATTGGATTGTGGGTTGTAGAAATTAGGTGAATTAATGGTGATTCAAGTTTGAATATATTGAATTGCATGGAAATTCTTGAAGGATCAATGTGCATGTCCCTGAATGGTTTAACTATGCATGGGTAAATTGCATTATGTTTTGAATATGAACTTTCTCATGATTTAAGTTGAATTATCCATTGAATTGTGATTTAAATTTTGAATTTCATTACCCATGCACTTGTTCCTCACTCATAGCATATGCATTGAAGGTTGATTATGATAAAACTCTTATTATGATATGATATGTTAAGGCTTGCGATCACATAGTCTCTTGTTATGGCTCTTTGAGCATTTTGGGGCTTGCACCACTTTGATATGTTATGAAGGATTGATATGATAAGCTATGTAGATGGGCTACTCTTATTACATTAATTTGGGAATGATTACGAGAATGATTTGTTGGAAACTCTTATGGGCTTTTAGCCTAAGCCTGAATATGGTTTTGATCAATGGTTTTGGTTTTACTAGTGATGCATGATTTTGAAAAGCAATATAAGTTCTCCGATTTGAAGTTTGCAAGTATATATATGTATTCCCGTGTGATGATACTTAGTACTGAGGGATTGGAGTCGGTGTGGACTATCTCCAAGGGTCCATACTCCTTTTCGTCAAACCATATGCCACTAGGGTTATCTCCCTAGATAGAGATTGACTTGTTATGTATCCCCTTGATGAAAGGTTGACTAGGGATCTACTTGGCAAGTAGTTCGGATCCGGATAGTAGCTCGCTCAGGTCTCCTTCGTTGTCGGTTGAGTTTACATCCCCGCTATATTATGATTATAAAGTTGAATCTCATGCATCATGACATAACATATTGTTATATTCCTCTTTGGCTACGTGCATTCCTTTCGTATCAGTTGTCCCCTTATCATTTTGCTTGGTCATACTATATTGTCATATGCATTGCATGCCCGCATACTTAGTGTATATTATGTACTAACCCATACTCTTTGTCTACATGTTCTAACCATGTAGGGAACGGAGATAACTTCTATCTTCCACCGGATGACGTGTGATCATCTTGAAGACTATTTCTTGTGGTGAGCCCTTTTATTCAAGAGAAATAACCACTATCTATCTACCTAGTGTTGTTTTGTTATTTTCTTTACTTATGTATTCAGGGTAAGCCTCAAACTATGTCGAGGCCCCGCTTATCTTATGTAGATGCTTGTTGCACAAACTAAACTCCTGTACGTTGGATTGTATTTGTTGGATATTATGACTATTGAGATATTATGATTTATGAGTTTGGTTATGGAAATGGTATTGGTTATGGTTATGACTTGATGATAGGATTGAGTGATGATTATGTGCTTATGTGGAAAGTTCCCTAACCCAGAATGCCCCCATAGTTTGAGTCCTACCTACCCGCCCCTTAGAGATAACTGTTATGTGCTATGTAATTCATGCTCATCCCATTTCCGGAAACATCCCCATAGCTTGAGTTTGAAGCCCCATTTTCCCCTAGAACTTATGTGTTATGTGTTTATTTCTGCATTTTTGAATTGATGATGTGTGCGATGATGCTATAATAGCTTGATCAAGTAGTTTTGGGTTCTCTTTCACCATGTCACACCTAGGCCCCTTATCCGAGTCGTGACAAAGATGGTATCAGAGTCCTAGGTTTGTAATGATCTTCAGAGTCCAACGTGCCACATCAATTAGAGTCTTATCATGGGTGTGATGTACGTCATGTCTATGAGCAAGAGGCTATGATGACGTTTTAGGAATTTTCCTCATTTTATTTCTTCCTTATGTCGGGCCGTATGTTATTATGATAGTTCTTTCTAAACTCTTGGTATTCTTGTCGCTCTTTCAGAATATGTCTCCCAGAAGAGCTCTCCTTCCCTGTCAAGCACCCGGAATTGAGGAACAAGGTCCTCGGGCATAGGTAGAGGAGTAGGTGTCCCATGCTGAGTTCAAGAATGTGGTATCCATGTTGGCCCAAGCCGTCGCAAACCAAGCCCATCTGGTGAATCCCGTGAACATTGGTACTCTGGCTTCAAAGGTGAGGAATTTTACCCGTATGAACCCTCTGGAGTTCTTTCGCTCTAAGGTTGATGAATATTCTTAAGAGTTCATTGATGAACTCACCAAGGTATAAACTATCATGGGTGTTGGTTCAGAGGAGAAGGCGGAGTTAGCTGCTTACCAACTAAATGATGTGACACAAGTGTGGTGCAACCAATGGCTTCTTGAGAGAATGGTGGATGTCAAGGTTTGATGGAAAGAGTTAAAGATGGCCTTCCTTGATCGGTTCTTCCCTCTTGATCTTAGAACGGCTAAGATGATCGAGTTCATAAATCTCTGATAGGGTAACATGATAGTGAGGGACTATGCCTTTAAGTTCACTAAGCTTTCTAAATATGCTCTTATGCTCGTGTCTGATCCCCGTGCAAGAATGCACAAGTTTATTTCTGGTATATCGGATTTGGTTGTCAAGGAGTGTTGAACGACCTTACTTATTTGGGATATGGATATCTCGAGGCTCGTGACTTATGCCGAACAAATAGAGTGTGAAAAGCTAAAAGAGAGGAGGGTGCACGAAGCTAAGAGGGCCCGACTTAATGGTAGGTTCTCCAATGTCAAGAGTAGTGATGGGTTTGGCCATTTCCAATAATCCTAAAGCATAAGTTGGGGATATTCCCCGGTTTTCTAGTTGTGTTCAATGTGGGGAAAACCATGCAGGTGAATGTAGAAGGGTCACAGGTGCTTGTTTTGTATGTGCTAGCTTGGACCACAAAATCTCAAATTACCCAAAGAATATGAAAAAGGACCAAGTTTCCCCCGGTGATCAAGGGCAACCAAAGGACCCGGTTTGTGGTGCTTTTAGAAATAACCGATTCTATGCTCTTCATGCCCGCCAAGAGGCGGAGGAAGCTCCAGACGTCATGAATGGTATATTGAAAATCTTTAACTTTGATGCTTTTGATTTACTTGATCCAGGTTCAAATTTATCTTTTGTGATTCCTATGTTGGTTGTTAAATTTGGTGTGAATTCTGAAACCTTGAGGGAACCTTATTCAATGTATACTCCCGTGGGTGATTCTATTATTGCCCGAAAAGTGTATAGGGGTTGTCCCGTGTTGGTGTTGCATAAAGTTTTCCCCGGTGACCTTGTAGAGCTTGAAATGTATGATTTTGATGTCATTCTTGGGATGGATTGGTTGCATGCAACATATGCCTCAATTGATTGTAGGACTAGGCAAATCAAATTCCAAATTCCTAATGAACCCGTGTTGGAGTGGAAGGGTAGTGATTCTATGGTTAAGGGTCGATTTATTCCCTACCTCAAAGCATGGAAGATGATTTGTAAAGGGTGCATCTATCATATTGTGCGGGTTAGAGATGTGGAGGGTGAGTCACCTAGGATTGAATCGATCTCGGTGGTAAATGAGTTTCCTAATGTGTTTTCCAAGGACTTGCTCGGTATTCCTCCCGATAGAGAAGTGATTTTGGTATAGACCTTCTTCCGGATACTCAACCTATTACTATCCCTCCTTATCGTATGGCCCCAGCAGAGTTGAAGGAATTAAAGGATCCATTTAAATATTTTCTAGAAAAGGGGTATATTAGACCAAACATTTCACCTTGGGATGCTCTGGTGTTGTTTGAAAGGAAGAAGGATAGGACTCTCCAGATGTGTATGGATTATAGGCAATTGAACAAGGTGACAGTTAAGAATAGATACCCGTTGCCTAGAATTGATGATTTGTTTGACCAACTTCAAGGAGCTACTCGGTTCTCCAAGATAGATCTTCGTTCGGGTTATCACCAATTGAAGGTGAGGGAGTGTGATATAGCAAAATAGTTTTTCGGACTCGTTATGGGCATTTTGAATTTTTAGTGATGTCATTTGGGGTGACAAATGCTCCGATGGTGTTTATGGATCTTATGAATCGAGTATTCAAGCCGTTCCTTGATAATTTTGTGGTGGTCTTCATTGATGATATTTTGATCTACTCTCGTAGTGAACAAGAGCATATGGGTCATTTAAGGTTGGTTCTCTAAACTTTGAGAGAAAAGCAATTGTACCCCAAATTTAGCAAGTGTGAGTTTTGGTTGGAGAAGCTTCCTTCCTTGTTCATGTGGTGTCCAGTGATGACATCAAGGTTGATTCTAAGAAAACCGAAGTGGTGAGGGACTGGCCTAGACCATTGACTCCTTAGGATATTAGAAGTTTCCTTGGCTTGGCCGATTATTATAGAAGGTTTGTTGAAGGGTTCTCCTCTATAGCATCTCCCTTGATCAAGTTGACTCAAAAGAAAGTCAAGTTTGTGTGGACCAATGAATGTTAGAAGAGCATCCAAACTTTGAAGGATCGACTTACATCGGCTCCAATTTGACCTTGCCAAATGGGTTAGATGGGTTTGTGGTTTATAGTGATGCATCACATATTAGTTTGGGTTGTGTACTTATGCAACATAGTAAGGTGATAGCTTATGCTTCCCGATAATTAAAGGTGCATGAACAAAATTATCTGACTCATGATCTTGAGTTAGCGACGGTAGTGTTTGCTTTGAAAATTTGGCGACATTACTTGTATGGGGTGCATGTGGATGTCTTCACCAATCACAAGAGCTTACAATATGTATTCACCCAAAGGGACCTTAATTTGAGGCAAAAGAGATGGTTAGAATTTCTTAAATATTATGATATGAGTATCATTTATCACCCCAGTAAGGCTAATATTGTGGCGGATGCTCTTAGTAGACTCTCTATGGGAAGTGTGACACACGTGGATGAGGGAAAGAAAGAGATAACAAAGGATTGCACTGTTTGGCTAGGTTGGGTGTGAGGTTGGCCGAATTCGACAATGGTGGAATCCTTGTGCAAGGTCGATTCGAGTCCTTTTTGGTAGTTAGCGTTAAGACTAAACATGATTTAGATCCTTCCCTGGTAGAGTTGAAGAAGTTGGTTGCTGATAGGAAGATTGAGGTTTTCTCCCAGGGGGAATGGATGTGCTTCGATACCAAGACCGTCTATGTGTTTCGGACGTGGATGGCTTGAGAGAAGTCATCATGAAAGAGGCTCACAATTCCTAATATTCTATTCATCCGGAATCTACGAAAAATGCACCGAGATTTGAGGGAGTTGTATTGGTGGCATGGTATGAAGAAAGATATAGCAAAGTTCGTATCGGAGTGTCCTAATTGCCAACAAGTGAAAGTGGAACATCAAAGGCCTGGTGGCTTGACACAAGATATCAAAATCCCTATTTGGAAGTGGGAAGATGTGAATATGGACTTTGTGGTTGTGTTACCCTATACTCGGAGACAATTCGATTCTACATTGATGGTGGTTTATAGGATGACCAAGTCGGCTCACTTCTTATTGGTTAAGACTACATATGGTGCCGGGTGTACGAAGGTGTACATTCAGGAGTTGTAAGGTTGCATGGTATACCGAGATCTATCATATCGGATTATGGCACTCAATTTACTTCTCATTTTTGGAAGTCCTTTCAAAAAGGACTTGGTACTAAAGTCAAGTTGAGCACCGCATTTCATCCCCAAACCAATGGACAAGCCGAAAGAACAATTCAAACCTTGGAGGATATGCTAAAGGCTTGTGTATTGGAGTTCAAAGGAAATTGGGATGACCACTACCGCTCATTGAGTTTGCCTACATTAATAGATTTCATGCTAGCATTGGTATGGCTTTGTTTGAGGCTTTGTATGGTAGGAGATGTAGGTCTCCGGTGGGATAGTTTGAGATAGGGGAGGCGGCCTTTCTAGGCCCAAATTTGGTTGTTGAGGCCATTGAAAAGGTGAAGTTGATTCGGGAAAGGTTGAATATGGCTCAAAGTCGCCAAAAGTCCTATTTAGATGTGAGAAGAGAGATCTTGAATTCCATGTTGGTGATTGGGTTTATGTGAAAGTGTCTCCCATGAAAGGAATCTTGTGTTTTTGAAAGAGGGGCAAGTTGAGTCCCCGGATTGGGCCTTACGAAATTTTGAAATAAGTTGGTAATGTCATTTATAGGTTGGACTTGCCTTTGGACATGAGCTTCATTCATCCGGTTTTCAATGTATCTATGTTGAGGAAGTTGGTTGGTGACCCTAAAGTAATTGCACCTTTGGAGGGTGTGACGATTGAAGAGAACTTGACCTATGAAGAGGTGTTGGTTGAAATTTTGGATAGACAAGTGAAGCGGCTTCTCAATAAGGAGGTAGCTTCGGTCAAGGTGTTTTGGAGGAATCAAGATGTGGAGAGTGCAGCGTGGGAAGCCGAGTTGGACATGCTGGAGCGATATCCTTCTCTTTTCCAATCTACTCAAGCCTAAGGTACTAGGTTCTATCCTTTATTTGTCCTAATTCTTTGTTTCTTGAGTTTCATGACATTTCATGCATACATGAGCATGAAAATGATTTAATTAATGTTTTGTCATGAGTTTTGAAAGACTTTTGATGTGATGCATGATCTTTTAAGTTATGGTTAGAATGTCTCTTGTTTGATTGATGTCCTCAAGCCATACGTTGTTTGCTCATTCGAGGACGAATGTTCCCAAGGGGGAGATGATGTAACGATCTAAAAAAATTTGAACTTTGTAATGGTTGGTCAAGGATATAGTGTTAAGATGCTCATGGTTGAATTTTGGTATCCATGGGTTGTTTTTAAGTGGCCGGATTCAAAATAGACCTTTTGTGAGATTTTGAAGCCGGTTAGGCAGTGTACTTTGAGAAATCATCACTTTTGGTATAAAATGAATTGTATGGGATTCTACCTATCAAATTGAAGATCTTTGCGTTATCTTCGTAACAAAACTGGTTTCACTTAATTCAGAGTTTGTATGTGAAGGTTATGGCCAAAACAGTGAGACTGCTCGTAATCGGAAGGACGCTGGAAACAAGTTCTAGAAATTGGGTTAAGGACTAGAACACGGACCATTTGGTGGTCCAAAGTCCGTGTGGGTGTCCGTGGGTGGTTTTAGTGAGCTCCCAAGGGTTGGGGACCAAGCCATGGTCCAATTCAAGTCCCATGGACCACCCCACGGTCCGTGAGACACTTCACGGCCCATGAGGGGTCCCGTGAAATGGGGCAGAAACTTGGCAAGGTGTTGGGGCTGGATTCTGGACCAAGTATAGCTCCACGGACTAGTACATGGTCCGTGTGCAGCCACACGGTCCATGAGTCCCTCCGTGAAGTGTTCCAGAAAGTCCCCCGAGAGTTCGAGTCTAAGTCGAGGCCAAGTGCGGCCTCACATCCAGTACACGGACCGTGGTCTTTTAAAGTTGGAAACAGACCTATTTCGTCCCAATACATTTTATGAACTGAAGAGAAAGCTCCTACCAGGTCCATAAGCAATTTTGGTAAGTTCTTTGTGTTTTTACCGTTAAAATTTGCCCGCGTGTCGAGAAATGTGTGCCTTATGCTTTGCGATTGTTTTCCCCCTCTTATTAGTTATTTTTGGGGCTATTTTTGGACTGTGAAAAGAGGTGTTCTTGTTGTTCATTATGTGGTTGCAGCTGGTTTGTTTAGGTAATCATTTTGGGGCTCTTGTCTGATCAGTTTCACGAAATTCTACGAATGTTTCCTCGCATAGACGCTATATGAACAATCTGGTCGTTAATGCCAAATTATGGACTGTTTTAGGTGTTTTTAAGTTGTGTATATAATTGTGAAGCTTAGAACGTCGGGAACAACTCTTGTGAAGGAACATAGGGCATTCGGACGTTCGTTGGAAAGATATGTTAAGGCTAAGCTCCGGTCCTCCTTTTAGCACGAAATCCGGGAAATTCCCAAAATGTCAAATGTGATATGTTACCATTCTATTGCTAGGAAGACCTTCTGTGAAAGGCATTGGGATTGTAACTGGATTATTTTTTCGATGGTATTAATTTGATATTCCATTGGAACGCTCAACTGGACATTCAATATCGATAGATCAATTTATCATTTTTTTTACCATCGGTACATATGTTGAGGTGTTGCTCTTTTTCTATGGGGTGTCACTAAGAAATAAACGGTAGGTTACAAGGGAAAATGTAATATTCATAATCAGTACTTTTTTCCTTATTAAAACCATATTTGAAGAACTTAAAAAGTAACATGTTAATTTCCAATAATCTCCAGTATAACGCTTCTATTAAAACTACTAATGCACTTTATTCTTTTTAGTACTTTTTTTTACTAATTGACATGGAACCAAGTATAAGCATTATGTGAAGCACCTTTATGAATATTTTCAGAATTAAGGTCTCATTCTAAATATTGAGTGAAGTTGTCAAACTTATTTGAAAGACAGGTAAGATCCCACGGGTCATATGTATATGTTATGACAATGATTATGATGTTATGAGGATAAGTGTACTAATGAGCCAAGATTGGCTGAATGTATGTTATGGCCTACGATGTGTATTCATATCATACATTGCACGTTATGCATGATTTCGTGCTATAATCGGAGGTATGGGGCCAATTTGCCCAACTAACTATATATATGTATATGATACAGATGGCCATAGGTTGCCAAATATGATGTCGGGTAGCTCTCGAAAAGGACCATCATTGCTAGAATTTTGTTGGTTATGTCATGCATATGCATCTATATATATATATTCACGACATGCAATTACTCGAGCATACCATGCATATTTTATCACGGGGAGGTTTAGTGTTAGTCATGAAGGTTACTCGAGTTTTGGTCACAGGTGGTATTTATATTACCCTTTCAACTACAGTTATCTATGGTTTTACTTTCTGCCTTACATACCAGTACATGTTTATTCGTACTGGCATCTTGTTGCATGGGGATGTTGTATTTTATTTTGTGCATACAGGTTCAGGTAGGGACTCTGACTGACCCCTCCACTAGGAGTCTGGTTCATCTGCGAGTTGGTAAGCTCCACCTCTTCCTGAAGCTTTCACAGGATGCTTACTTTTTGTTATCCAGTTAGGTATAGTCGGGTCCCTGTCCTGGCAATGTTAGTGACATTCTTAGAGACTATTGTGGACATGTTATTTTGGATTATGTTTTTGGTACCTTTTAGTCTCCAGTCAGGGGATTGGTATGTATATATGTAGTGTGTGACTGTACCTTTATTGTTGCAGCCTTGTCAACTAGACAGTACTTTCTCATTTTGGCTTACCTATCTTGATGTGCTTGGGTTACTGTTAAGCAGGTCATGACCCAAATGGTCTAGGCTTAGTTTTTAAGATATTATGCTGCCCAATATTTTGGCCCCTAGTTAGTCAATTAGTATCTTTAGTGGCTTACTCGGCCAATGACAGTATTGAGTGCCAATCACACCTTCTCTTCTTTTAGGGTGTGACAAACATGGTATCAGAGCAAGCCGTGTCCCAGGGAGACCACAATGTCGTGTCTAGTAGAGTCTTGCTTATGGGTGTGTTGTGCACCACAGTTATAATCAGGAGGCTATGAGGCATTTAGGGATGGTTACAATTCTTTCACTTAATAGATCGTGTTATAGGGCAAAGTTATAGGGACATATGAAATCTAAATCGTGCTTTCTGGTTTGTTTTATTTAACAGGCTACCTACGCCCAAGAGATGGCACAACGTGAGGTAGGTATGGATTTGAGAGAAGGTACCAATCATTCCTTGCCAGGTCAGGTGGATATATTCCCTTTGAGGCACACAAAGAGTCTCCAGTATCCATAGTACCAGATTCACCAACACCTGTTGAGGTCTATGGAGATCCAGTACCCCCAGCCCCACCAGACAATGGGGAGCAGGGGATGAGGAAGGTTGTTCAACTACTGACTAGGATGGTTTCTATTCATGAGAGACAACTAGAGGCGAGAGCAGACGTCAGAAGGGATCAAACAGAAAGCTCAAAGGTACGAAAGTTCCTTCATTTGTCCCCTACAATATTTAAACAATCTAGTCCCGCTGAGGATCCCCAGGACTTTATAGACCATATGTATAGAGTGTTGAGGGTGATGCATGCCTCTGCCACTGAGGCTGTGGAGATAGTTTCTTTTCGACTACATGATGTTGCCATATTGTGGTATAAGGCATGGGAGAGATCCAGAGGGCCGAGTGCTTCGCCAGCAGAGTGGGAGGACTTCTTTGAGGCATTATTAGCCTATTACTTGCCACGGGAGGTTTGAGAGGCCCGTATTGACCAGTTTATTAGTTTTTAGCATGAGGATCTAAGTGTAAGAGAGTATATACTTAGGTTCAATTCTTTGGCTAGATATGCACCAATTGTACGTACCATGAGCGCTAGAGTTCATTGTTATGTGAATGGTTTGGGAGATCATTTGATCAAAGACTGCAGGATAGCATCTTTACAAGGTGAGGTAGATATTTCCCGCATACAGGCATTTGCTCAGACTACGAAGGACCTTTCTCATTGGATTTGGGATACCCGCAGAGACAGGGAGCAGAATGAGAGGACTCGTACTATGGGGTCTTATAGGGAGGCACAGAGTGACGTTAGGCCCCCATTCCGCCAATATCCACCTCCATCAGTGGGTAGTTTCCCACCACAGATGCAGGGACAGCGATTTGATCATTATATTCAGCCAAGGCTGGGGCAGAGTTCAGGCCAGCCTAACAGTCATCTAAAGGAGCGTTCTGCACAAATAAGATAGCCTAGTTCTCCATGTACATAATGCGGTAAGCTTCATATTGAGCAGTGTAGAAAAGGTTCAGGTGCATGTTACCATTGTGGGTAGACAGGACATTTTATTAGCCAGTGTTCGAGGTTAGGTAGAGGTACAACATCTCAACCTAATGGATCCAGAACAACCTTTTCATCCTCAGTACGTGCTCCACGACCAGGTTTACAGCCTACTCATAGTCATGGTAGGGGTAGAGGTAGAGGAGACAATTCAGGTTCTACTAGTGGCCAGAATCACTTTTATGCACTCACAGGCCGACAGGATTCAAAGGCATCTCCAGATGTGGTCTTAGGTATATTGATGATACATTCTCATGCTATTTATGCACTAATAGATCCTGGCTCTACATTTTCATATATTACTCCATAAATTGTTGGTAAGCTTGATATGAGACTTGAATTGTTACCAAGGTCGATTAAGGTATCTACACCAGTTGATGACTCAATTATAGCTAGTCACATCTATCGAGGTTGTACAGTGTTAATTAATGAATATCCAACCTCTGCTGATTTAATCGAATTGATTATGCTAGATTTTGATATCGTTATGGGTATGGATTGGTTGGCAGCTTGTTATGCTAATATTGATTGTCGAGCGAAGCTAGTCCACTTTCATTTTCCAGGTGAGCCTATCCTTGAATTGAAAGGTAATGTTGCCTCTCCCAAGGGTAAGTTTATTTCATACCTTAGGGCTCGGAAGTTGATCGCTAAAGGCTGTATATACCATCTAGTTCATGATAGGGATGTTGATAAGGAGTCGGTGACCCTTCAGTCAGTTCCTATTGTGAATGAATTCCCGATGGTATTCCCTGATGAGCTTCCAGGGATTCCCCCAGAAAGATAAATTAATTTTTCTATAGATTTTCTCCCCGATACACAACCTATATCCATTCCTCCCTACAAAATGGCTCCTACAGAGCTAAGGGAATTGAACTAACAACTAAAGGACTTACTTGATAAAGGCTTTATTAGGCCAAGTACATCTCCATAGGGTGCTCCAGTGCTCTTTGTTCGAAAGAAAGATGGATCCTTACGGATGTGCATCAATTATAGGCAGCTAAATAAAGTCACTATTAAGAATAAGTATCCTCTTCCACGGATTGATGATTTGTTTGACAGTTGCAGGGTGCCAAATGCTTTTCAAAGATTGACTTGCGATCGGGGTACCACCAGTTGTGAGTTAGGGATGTTAATATTCCAAAGACAGCATTTAGGATGAGGTATGGACATTTTGAGTTCCTTGTCATGTCTTTCGGGCTTACAAATGCCCCAGCTGCTTTTATAGATCTAATAAATCGAGTCTTTAAACCTTTCTTGGATGAATTTTTGATCGTGTTTATTGACGACATCTTGATATATTCACGGTCAGAAGTTGAACATGAAAACCACTTGCGAGCTATATTACAGACTCTCCAGGACAATAGGTTATATGTTAAATTCTCTAAATGTGAATTTTGGTTAACTTCAATAGCTTTTCTTGGATATGTTATTACAGGAAATGACATTAAGGTCGATGGACAGAAGATTAAAGCAGTAATGGCTTGGGCAAGACCGTTGAATCCAACCGAGGTCCGTAGCTTTTTGGACTTGGCAGGATATTATAGGAGGTTTGTTGAGGGATTCTCCTCTATCTCTGCACCACTAACGAGGTTGACGCATAAGGCAGCTAAGTTTCAGTGGACTGAAGTATGTGAAAAAAGTATTCAAGAGCTAACGAAAAGGCTTACTACCGTACCTATCTTAGCCCTTCCGAATGGAACCAAAGGTTACGTTGTATATTGTGATACCTTGATAATTGGCCTAGGTTGTTTTCTTATTCAACATGGTAGGGTTATCGCATATGCTTCCAGACAATTGCAAAAACATGAATAAAACTATCCTACCCATGATCTTGAGCTTACCGCAGTTGTTTTTGCACTAAAAATTTAGCGGCATTATCTATACGGAGTTCATATTGATGTTTTTACCGGCCACCAAAGCCTTTAATATTTATTTAAGCAGAAGCAGTTGAACCTACGCCAAAGGAGGTGGCTAGAACTACTAAAGGATTATGATGTTGACATTTTATACCATCCTGGCAAAGCTAATGTTGTTGCTGATGCACTTAGCCGAAAGCTTATGGGAAGTCTAAGCCATGTTAAAGCTAGTCAGGTTGAAATGACAAAAGATCTATGTCAACTAGCTAGTTTGTAGGTGTGATAGTTAGATGCGGGGGATGGAGGTGTACTTGTTCAAAATACAGCAGAATTTTCCTTTGTTACTAAATTAAAAGAGCGATAACGTGAGGATCCTAAGCTTATGACACTGAGGGAAGGTATTCCACAACAACAGCACTATTCATTTGAGCTAATAGGATATGGAGCCCTTAGGTACCAGGGCCGCTTATACGTGCCAAACATCAGAGAGCTTCGTGCTAAGATTCTTGCTGAGGCCCATTATTCCAGATATTCAGTCCACCCTGGAGCAACAAAGATGTATTAGGACCTTCGACAAGTTTATTGGTGGAGTGGCATAAAAAAGGATATTGCAGAAATGGTAGCCTAGTGTCCCAACTACCAACAAGTTAAAGCAGAACATCAGAGACCTAGAGGCCTAGCTCAATATATTGAGATTCCATTATGGAAATGGGACATGATAAATATGAATTTCATCACTGGTTTGCCTCGTATCCACGCATGTATGATTCGATTTGGGTAATCATTGATAGGCTGATAAAATCTGCTTATTTCTTACCAGTAAAGATGACATATTCAGCGAAGGATTATGCTAGGCTTTACATTCGAGAGATTGTTCACCTTTATGGGGTTCCATTATCTATTATCTCTGATCGAGGGGCTTAATTTATAGCATATTTTTGGAAGTCTTTTCAGAAGGGTTTGGGCACTCAAGTAAACCTTAGCACTGCTTTTCATCTACAAGCTGATGGACAAGAAAAACGTACCATTCAGACCATTGAAGATATGTTACGTGCCTGTGTGTTGGACTTTAAAAGAAGTTGGGATGATCATTTACCTCTTATCGAGTTCACTTATAATAACAGCGTCCAAGCTAGTATTAGAGTGGCTTCTTATGAAGCACTATATGGTCAAAGATGTAGGTCACCGATTGATTTGTTTGAGTTCGGGGAAGCAAAGTTGTTGGGCCCTAATCTAGTTCAGCAAGCGATGGACAAAGTGAAAATTATTAGAGATCAATTGCAAACAGCCCAGAGTAGACAGAAGTCTTATACAGATGTTCGACGACGAGACTTAGAGTTTGATGTAGAAGATTGGGTTTTCTTAAAAGTATCACCTATGAAGGGTATCATGCAATTTGGAAAGAAAGGGAAGCTCAGTCCAAGGTATGTTGGACCATATAAGATTATTCAAAAAATTGGCAAGGTGGCATACGAGCTTGATTTGCCTTAAGAATTGGGGGCAGTCCATCCGGTATTTCATGTATCTATGTTGCGGAAGTGCATTGGAGATCCTTCGCGTATTACTCGCATTGCGGATATCCACATTTCTGAAGACTTGTCTTATGAAGAAGTACCAGTGGCTATTTTAGATCGGCAAGTAAGGAAGCTTCGAAATAAGGAAGTGGACTCCGTGAAAGTGTTGTGGCGGAATGACAATATTGAGGAAATAACTTGGGAAGCCTAAGAGGAGATGATGAAGAAGCACCCCCAACTATTTACAACTTAAGGTGAGCCGTATTTCAAAATTGGCAGTCATCTTTTTACAGTAACTTAAATTTTAAATGATTTGGAGGTATTATTGGTTGGAGGATAACAGGTATCCAAAAACAATTTTTTTGGTAGATAGTAATGCAACCTAGGGTTTGTTTTGGCACATTAGCAGATGAATGTTTTAAGAGGGGGAGACTGTGAGACCCCGTGTTTCACGTCCTCCATGATGTACATAGTGTGGCATGTTATGTAAGGAATATATGTTTTTGGATAGAACCTAAGGATAATAAGACTTAAAAACTAGTGTCAATATAAAGAGCTTAAAGTTTTAAGTCCAAGGAATCCGCTAAAAATACATTCGGGATTAAAGAAATAGCCCGAGTGGCACCCCACCCTTTGCAAAAGGGTTAAATTCAGTTTCACCTCTCGAATAGGACAAATAGTTCATAACTTGATAATAATGTATTGTTAAGGGGTATTTTAAAAGCCCAAAGATCATATGTTAAGTTTTGGAGTCAAGGAAGTTGCAATATAAAGGTTGGCCAAAGTTACCGTAACCTTTTTTAAGAAATTCATCTTAAATTTGGGTCAAATGTATCATATAATATCTCCCAAATTATAAGGAGTTAGAAGGTCCATGACCTATTAACTTAAAGGTATACTAGTCTAGTTTTCAACTCAGAAAACCGCGTATCCATCCGACTTCAGAATAAAAAGTTATGAGAGTTTTACCGTGACTGCCCAAGCAGAAAACTGGGTTGTGCACCGAGTCGGGTCAAACCAACATAGATGTCGGCTAAAGTGGTCTTTTAAAGCTAGAAACAAACCTATTTCATCCCAATACATGTTATTAACTGAAGAGAAAGATCCCACCAGGTCCATAAGCAATTTTGGTAAGTCCTTTATGTTTTTACCATTAACATTTGCCCGCTTGTCTAAAAATGTGTGTCTTACGCTTTGCGATTGTTTTCCCACTCTTATTAGTTGTTTTTGGGGCTGTTTTTGGGGCTGTTTTTGGGGCTGTTTTTGGGGCTGTTTTTGGACTGTGAAAAGATGTGTTCTTGCTGGTCATTGTGTGGTTGCATCTGGTTTGTTTAGGTAATCATTTTAGGGCTCTTGTACGATCATTTTTAAGAAGTTCTACGGACGTTTTCTCGTGTAAATGCTATATGAAAAATTTGGTCGTTAATCAAAAAATATGGACTGTTGTAGGTGTTTTTAAGCTGCGTATATATAGTCATTGCGAAGCTTAGAACGTCGGGAACAACTTTTATGAAGGAACTTCAGGCATTCGGACGTCCGTTGGAAAGGTATGTTAAGGCTAAGCTCCGATCCTTCTTTTAGCACGAAATCTGAGAAATTCCCAAAACGTGAAAGTTGATATTTTACCATTCTATTGCTAGGAAGACCATTTTTGAAAAGCATTGGGATTGTAGCTAGATTATTTATACGATGGTATTAGTTAGATATTCCATTCGAATGCTCAACTGGACATTCAATATCCATAGATCAATTTATCATTTTTTTACCACCGGTCCATATGTTGAGGTGTTTCTCTTTTTCTATGGGGTGTCTCTAAATAATAAAGGGCAGGTTACGAGGGGAAATGTAATATTCATAATCAGTACTTCTTTTCTTATTAAGACCATATTTGAAGAACTTAAAAAGTAACATGTTAATTTTCAATAATCTCCAGTATAACGCTTCTATTAAAACTACTAATGCACTGTATTCTTTTTAGTACTTTATTTCACTAATTGACATTGAACCAAGTGTAAGAATTATGTGAAGCACCTTTATGAAAATTTTTAGAATTAAGGTCTCATTCTAAATATTGAGTTAAGTTGTCAAACTTATTTGAAAGACAGGTAAGATCCCACGGGCAATATGTATATATTACGACAATGATTATGATGTTATGAGGATAAGTGTACTAATAAGTCAAGATTGGCTTACTGTATGTTATGGCCTACGATGTGCATTCATATCATACATTGCACATTATGCATGACTTCGAGCTATAATTGGAGGTATGGGGCCTATTTGCCCAACTAACTATATATATGTATATGATACGGATGGCGATAGGTTGGCAAATATGATATCGGGTAGCTCCCAGAAAGGACCACCATTGCTAGCATTTGGTTAGGTATGTCATGCATATGCATCTATATATATGTATTCACGACATGCGATTACTCGAGCATACCATGCATATTTGATCACAAGGAGGTTTAGTGTTAGTCATGAAGGTTACTCGAGTTTTGGTCACATGTGGTATTTCTATTACCCTTTTTACTACAGTTATCTATGGTTTTACTTTCTGCATTACATACCAGTATATGTTTATTCATATTGACTTCCCGTTGCCTGGGGACGCTGCATTTTATTTCGTGTGTGCGGGTTCAGGTAGTGACTCTGACCAACCCCTCCACTAGGAGCCTGGTTTAGCTGCAATTTGGTAAGCTCCCCCTCTTCCTGAAGCTTTTACAGGATGCATACTTTTTATTGTACAGTTGGGTATAGTTGGGGCCTTATCCTGGCAATGTTAGTGACACTCTTAGAGGCTATTGTGGACATGTTATTTTGGATTATTTTTTTGGTACCTTTTAGTCTCCAGTCATGGGATTGGTGTGTATATATGTAGTGTGTGACTATACCTTTGTTGTTGCAGCCTTGTAGGCTAGCCAGTACTTTATTATTTTGGCTTACCTATCTTGATATGCTTGGGTTACTGATAAGAAGGTCATGACCCAAATGTTCTAGGCTTAGTTTCTAAGATATTATGTTGCCCAATCTTTTGGCCCCTAGTTAGTCAACTAGTATCTTTAGTGGCTTACTCGGCCAATGACGGTATTGAGTGCCAATCACGCCTCCCCTTCTTTTGGAGCGTGACACATACCTATCCCACGACATCAGCCCATCCACGACCCTTATCAAGCTACCCTGTAGTCACTGTTGCTAGAATGAACTAATTTTATAGTATTCGCAACCAACTATATAGAGTAATATTTCACAATATCATATACTATGCATACCAGGCAAAACTAGCATCTCAAATACCTCTCAGGTTCAGCATGCCCATAATTTCACCCAATCTAAGGTTTCGGGAAAGCCTAGATACCTAGCAATTGATGCCTCGAACTCCAAATCAATCTAGTAGAGCTTTTCTTCTCCTGATAGCCTCCCGACATTGCTCAACTATTAAAATATAATTCATAATATTCATATGGTCATTTTAGTTGTAAAAACATGAAAACAAATGGGCAAAACTTAGTCCAAATGGGCCTAAAATGGGAAAACTAAGGCCTCTAGAAAAATGTTCCCCATGACAACTTGAGTCTATAGCAAAATATTCAGCCCAAAATGGACCCCAGAAGACCGAGAAAAATCCCAAAAAAATGTTTAAAACATTATAGGGAAAATATTTTTTTAAAACTTTCTCGGTCAAAATTCTCAAAAATCAGACACAGCTAACACCTAATATACCATAGTGTTATATACCACAGCGTTTTCCTCGGAATATAGAATAATTTAGGCTCAAATTTCACTTAATTCCACCAAGAATCGACTAAGATATCAACATGTAAAGTCTTCATAATTTTTGAGAAGATATTCACCTAAAAATATGAATTTACCTAGAAATACATGTCGAATAACGAATTTGAATTCTCCACGACGTTCCTTGTGAAGATCTGAGTCATGTGGACCTTTAAATCATCAAAAATGGACTTAAAATGCACTTTGTACGATCTTTAAATGTTTGGATTTATTGTTGGTCGTGGGGCTGAAGGCCTATATATAAGCCACCTCATAAACCCCCACGAATGCGGACTAGGTTCTATGAGCGTGGAGCTATGGGGTAATTTCTCTCCTCTATGAAGGTGGACCAAGTTACACAAATGTGGGGTTTTAAGGCTCCCTCCTCTGTGAATGCACTCCACTCTCCGCAAACGCGGAGGGTTAGCTTACTTGGTGCTACACCAGTGATCCTAAATACTTCTCCGAGCAATTCTTGGGGCATCCGATGTCCATTTTATGCAAACAAATCATGCAACCATATGAATTTTGACATTTTGGATCCAATGGTGCAGTCAAAATTTACAACGGAGCAACCTACAGAAAAATAGGGGTTTCACTTCTTTCCAGCTAAATTTAGCTAAAAGAACTAAGGAGGGTCAAAATGTAATCGGATGCCCCCGTCAACTAACAAAGAGTCATTTCAGACTATTTTTGACATTCCGGAGCTAGCCACACTATCATATTTCCATTTCAAGCGCATTTGACTTTGTTTTTACAAAAACACACTTTTTAGCTTCCAATTGAACTCATTTTGCAACTTTAAGCTCAAAATCATACTGGGACCCTCCATCCTCGAACAAACCACCCTCCTAATCTAAATAAGTCATTCTGGAACTGATAAAACTATTAGAATCCTATTTCGAGACTGTTTGCTAGGGTTTTGATAGAAATCTCATTTTTGCAGCTTTAGCTTCTAGCTAACTTGCAAACTCGCACAATTCATAACAAAAACACCATATAACCATCCCAACAACCCCAATAGGTCATAGTAGGTTTGAGGTTACTATAAAGAAGCTCAAAATAGCAAAATTATCACATAAACACAGAATTGACCCTTAGGGTCATTACAATGATAATGTTGCACCTGGGTCTAACAATGCATAGATATAACAAGTAAATACTTTAAGCATACCAGTAACCACATCTGGTGAGTTCTCCTTCTCCTATCTGGTGGACATGGAATAAAGACAGTTTGTGCCCTCACATGCCCCTGATGTAGTGTTTTACACTGTGGTACTAAAGAAACTGATTGAGATATGTTATCCCTAATGTTCTACCTCCCCATAGGACTTTCTTTCAAAAAGTACCCCACCTAACCATATCTAAAACGACCATTTGTGCCCATAAGACACTCTCCTGGATGAGACCTGCTACACTTACCACAAACTAGATAATGAGACGATCCCTGAGCAACACTCCCTTGCGACTGGCTGCCCTGAAATCTGTAGCTCGGTGACCCCTTCTCATTCCTGGCCCTCGGTGCAGGTGCACTAGTATATGAAAGTGTTGGTCCAGATATCTTAGGCTAAAAGGATGAATGACTAGCACTTCTCGCCTACTTCTTACCTGTCTCCAAGCCTGATGTCTTGGCCCTCTTGTTTTTGAACTCCTCCATATCCTGCATATTCTCCTCCTCCGCCTGCTGTACATAAGTCATCAAGCGAGCTATGTCCATATCCCCAATTATCATAGCATTTATTCCCTCTCTTAGTTGTCCGAGATAACCCAAATATAGATAAATCCATCCTAGTATTCATGTTTGTCACCATAGTTGGAGCATAACGGGACACTTGAGTGCATTTAAGGCTTTACCCTTGCACATTTATAGCTTCCTTCTTCAGATTCATGAACTCACTTAGCTTAGCCTACCTCAACTCTATAGAAAGGTATTGTCCTAGAAAAGCCTCCTTGAACACTTGCTAACTAAAAGTTTGCACCCCTTTAATTTACTCTACCTTTTTTCCACTAATTAAACCAAAGTCTAGCTACTCCCTTGAGCTGGTAGGTAGCCAACTCAACTCGCTTTGCATCACCTATTTGCACAACTTGAAAAATATTTTAGAGCTCCTTAATAAAGTTCTCAGGATCCTCTTATACATTATACCCCGTGAACTCAAGTGGGTTCATATTTAGAAATTCATGAACCCTAGTGGCGTCCGAACCATCATGTTTGCACTCTCCCTATTGCCCTCTTTGTGGCTACCTGTGCCATTGTCTAGATGGCCTGGCAGAGCTCGGTATTAGAGATATCTACCTATGATGGCTTGTCAACAAGCATAGTTGGACCTCTAGGTCCCTTAGGAATTTGTGGATTAGGGTGGTTTATATTTTGCCTAGCCAGGCATCCTCTACCACTGGCTGGTCTGGCAGCTCTAAGTGGAGGCATGATCTAAAAGTCAATATGTGAACACATGAGTTAGAATAGATTAAAAAGAGTTAAACTCTAAAGCACAAAATAGAATAACAATCGATAGTGACCCTTTCTAATACCCTATAGCCTCCCTATTATGGATGTGGCGTGCTTCACTCCGATAATACGAACTCTACAAGAAATGATTCCATAGACATACTAGGAAACTTGAACCTTATGCTTGATACCAAGTTTGTCACATATGAGTTTACACCATGGACGTGGCCAACACCCAGAACTATGTTAGGTCCCAAGCGAACAACTTACCCTGATTACTTTACTCAGCGGAAGACTTGGATAGTAAGTGATAGGCTTAGATATAATGAACTAAAAAGGTTGCAATAATCTCGACAAACCAAACAGAGGAAATATGTCAACCATAGCTAAAAGTAAGAACTGAAACTATTGTCATCCAGTCTATGGAACCTCTAACTAAGATAATTTGAAACAACTACTATGATAGGCCCACGGTAACCACAACTAAAAATAAATACTGAAATAAAAATAAAGACTCCAAAGCCTCTGCATGGTAAGAGGTCTCACTAATACATGAATCAAGTGTTAGTCCTCAATGGAGCATTTGCTAAAGAACTCTGTCACCTGCGTCTGTATCATAAAATGATGCAGGTCCAAAGGATGTCATTACATAGAATGTACGATCATGTAAAATAGCCAAAATAGGAAACTCAGGACAAGGCACTATACTCAAAAGTAGTTAAAAGCATGTCTCAAATATGATAGTAAAATAATAAGTAAAGTGTATGCTAAAAGTAATATCATGTACTGAAACTCTATATGCAAGAATTAGTTTACTTTATCTTGGAGGGTTTCTCTAACCAACAACCATCACCATGAGCCTCCTGATCATACATCGTCTTGCCCACGCTACCAAATCTATCCCATTCTTTGCATTGCCAGGGTAAAGAAAAAGGTACTAGGGGATTGGATCCATCCCAAAACTGGGGCATCTCAGTGGCAAATGAGGAGTTGTACTCTTGGTACAATCCTATTCTACACTAGCTACGTAGTTTATGAGTTCGAGTTTTATTACTCTTACCCATATTGGTGCTCAATACTAACCCCAAAAGTATTAATTATATGTTTATCCTTAAAAGAATACGTTTGCTCAAAGTGATAGTTTTCTTCTCTTAGGGACTTAGCCCAACTTAGTATTCTCTTAACGTTTCTCAAAATTTTCTAAAATCATAGGTTTCATGCTTCACTATTCATAAAATACTTATGTGTATACTCTTTTGAGTCTAAAGCAAGACTTCTCATAGATTTTTGTAGTAACTTTAGGGTTTAACTAGTTTAGCAATTAGAAGTAGTATGTCAACTTAGGACCTAATACAATAGAAAATTTTTGTAAATATTATGCTTTTCTTTAAAAAAAAGTAATATAACCAAGAATATTTACTTATAACGAAGAAATCTTATTCTCAACTAATACTTGGATATTTAAAGAAACTAGTAGACACATGATGGTAGGATAATGTAGTAGGATTTTTGTAAGCCTTACATACCTAGAAGATTTAGATCCTCGAAGAACTTTGAAGAATTCACTAGTTTCTCTTGAAACCCTAGATTTTCTCCTCTTAAAAACTTGTTCTAAGTCTGGAGAATGTTTTCGAGCGTAATGAAGTTGAAAAATAATGTTTAGGGATTTAATTAGGTGTAAAACTGTCAAGTTTAGGCTTAGAAAGGGTGAGAAAGGTCAAAAATACTCTTTTTTAAAAACACTGTCTAGGTCATTTTCTACGGTCTGTAGAAGTTTATACAGAGCGTGAAAGTGTATTCGTAAAAATTAGGATGGATTTTGGGGTCCTAAAACTCATTCTACAGACCAAGACGATGATCCGTAGAAGCTTTTATGACCCGTAGTTGGGTCCTTAGAATTGGGAACCTAAAAATTGAATTGCAGAAGTCATTCAATGAAGTGAAAGTACGAGTCGTAGTTCACTCTACAATACATAAATCAGGATCATAGAATCACTCTACTCTAGCAGTCCTAGTAAAATGGTCATAACGTTTTGCTACGAACTCCAAATGAGGCAATATTGGTGGCATTAGAAACGCAATTCAAAGATCTTTAATTTTATAGGTTATGGGCCACTTAATTCTTTGTGTTCTGAGAGTTATGGTCATTTAAAATTGATTGTTGCATAATCTAATGCGAATAACTTAATCTATAGGAAAGTTGTTTAGAACTCGACTAAGTACTAGAGGTATCTTATGAGCCTAATCCTCTTCTGACACACTTCCCACATATATAAATGAGCCTTAAAAATGTAAGTACAAGTAAGATGTCACAAGGTTCAAGCTTATGTATTTGCTACGACAAAATTTCAAATCTTAAGAATTAAATTGTGAGGTATTACATTCTAGTAGCAGCTGATTACTCTAGACTTTTGGCAGTAGACTGAACAGGCAAGTGTGGAACATGTGAAGTTACAACATTAGGATAAAGATCTTGTTCAATTCTGATAACTCATATGTTGAAGTGTTCTTCAACCATATCTTGAGACATGGGAGGAAATAACTGAAGTTGAGTGTGCTCAGAAGCCTTGAAAGGGAAGATGTCTTCTCTGAATGTGACCTCCCTATGAAAAAAATTCTTATTAGTAAGATCAAAAAGTATATATCCTTTCTTTGTCTCTGAATATCCCATATGCAGGTTGTTTGGTTCTAGACATGAACTTATCATGTTCATTAACTACTTTTACATAACATAATCACCCTAGAACCCTAAAGCGTGCAAGGGAAGGTTGTTTGTTATGAAACTTTTCATAAGGAGACATATGTTTTAGTATACTAGAAGGCATTCTGTAATCAAATATACAACAACTTTAACACAGTAATCCCAATATATAAGAGGTAAATTAGCTGCTCTAGTTATTTTCAATATATGTCTATGTTTTCTTTCAACAATTCCATTTCGTTGAGGAGTATAAGAGCATGAAATTTGATGAATTAGGCCCAATCTAGTTAGACAATCAGTACACACATGACTAATAAATCCAGTTCCATTGCCGATTCTTATGGCCTTTATGCATCATGTATCAAATTGTGTTTTAACATAAGAAATAAAATGTTCAATAGCAACAACAACATCAGATTTAAGCCTGAGTAGAAACACCCATGTCATTCTTTGAAAAATCATCCAGTATTGCTAGAAAATATTTTTGTTCATCACAAGTAGGAACTCTATAGGGTCCCAACACATCCCTATACACTAAATCAAAGACCTTATCACTGAAGCTAGAAAATTTACCTAGAAAGGGTAACCTAGCCTGCCTAGCACAAACACAAATAGAACAATTTTTCATAGTATCTTCTATATGAGATTTCTGGTTAGAAAACAAATGAAACAACACTTTATATAGTACATGACCAAGTCTTTTATGCCAAAGTTCTATTCCAGCTTGATCAATAACATCTAAGCTACAACTTTTAACAGATACGCCATATGAACTCTTCCTATGTCCAGGAAGTTTGCAGTAACTAAGTAGGTAGTAAAGTCCAGTTCTTTCTCTACCAATCTCATTCACCCTCTCACAATAAAGATCCTGAAAAATACAAAATTCACGAAAGAAAGAAGCTGAACATTGAAGTTGTTTAGTAGCCTTAGATACTGATAGGAGATTATATTTAAATTGTGGGAGATGAAACACACTATGTATAATGCTATTAGAAGAAATATTACTACAACCAATGTGTGTGACACGTGATACATCACCATTAGAAAGTGTAACCTATTTTGTGTGCACATTTTCAGAACCATTAGAAAGTGTAACCTATTTTGTGTGCACATTTTCAGATATAGAATTTTTGTTTAGAAGATTTATATATGAGGCCATGTGATTTATAGCTCTTGTGTCAATGATCCAGATAAGTGTATCATTGTTTACCCTACTAATACCTAACTAGTTAGTTGAGGGTGTAGGTTGAGTTTGTTGAATTTTTTGATCCAACAACATGCAAATATGTTCATACTGCTCAGGGGTGAAGCTAGGAGACATTGCAATTAGATCAACTTGTTGTATACTTGGAGTTTGCTCTATAAATTGTACTGAACCACTGTCGATCATCTGATATGATTTGGTTAGCCCCTAAGAAGTGTGTAGTTGATTAAGTTCATGTGATGCGTCTGATTCCTGAGACACAACATTATGTGCATTTGCACTAATTTTTCTCTACTTGTACCAATTGTCATATTTTCTGAAAGACTTGTTCTCAGCAGAACCTTTTGTTTCCACATGCCTAGGATGACCTGGTGGATAACTAACCAACTAGTAACAATCCACCTTGAAATGCCCTTTCAGTTTGCAATGATCACAGGTAGCATTAGGATTATAGGTGGAAGTGTATGGCCTTTTGTCTATCTGATAACCATCTGGATATCCTTGATGATTGACCTTTGAATACATGGCTACATCAGTTATACAAGGTAAAGTTCTTAACAACCCAGAAGCATTCATGGTCTGAGCTACACTTTTTTATTTTCATCAATAACTATCATGAATAAGCCACATTAATAGAAGGTAAGGGAGTCATTAACAAAATTTGACTTCTTGCTTGTGAATATGTATCATTTAGGCCCATAAGAAATTGATAGACTTTTTGTCTTTATAGATATATAGCTAAACTTTTAGACCTTTTAGTAACTGGAGATGGAACCATGGATTCAAATTCATCCCATAAATCTTTCAACTTAGAGAAATAGACTAAAACAGATTGAACCCCTTGAGACATGGTGTTTATTACTTGATGAAGAGTAAATGCTTTGGAACCATCTACTTTATTATATCTTTCTTTCAAGTCTTGCCATACTGCTTGAGCAATTGAAGCATATACCATTCCACCAAGTAAACTATTGGAGACAGATTTCATAAGCCATGACAAGACTATGGCGGCATTAACTTTTTTCCCACTGATTCCATAGTTCCATAGAAAAGCTTTCTTTCTTCCAAGACCCAGCAACAAACCCAAATTTTTTTCTTCCTAACAGTGCAATGCTAATAGACTTACTCCATATCACATAGTTTTCACTTTCTTTCAATTGAAATGAAATGATAGTTATACCTGAAACATCAAAATTAGAGTGAAACAGAAGATGATTGTAGTCCAAAGGTGTCTGCAAGTCTTCAAACACAGGTGGAATTCTAGTTGTTGTTGTGCTTGTGAATGTATCAACACGAATTCTAGTTGTGCCTGTTGATGCAATAACATTTCTGGCACCCATTTGATTTACATCCACCATTGATTTTAAGAATCTTATTACAGACTTCACAGATTTTATGAAAAGAGATTTCAGACTTCTTAGATGAAGAAACCTATATAATCGAATCTTGTTGAACTATGTTATGATAGTCAAGAAAGGGGTGAATTCACAACTGACTAGATAGTTGACTAACTTCGATTTATAGTCGACTTTCATAAGTTAAAATTATAAGTAAATATAGAATAGTAAAATAAAGACATAGGCAATTTTATACTGGTTCAAAACACCAATATGATACCTATTTCCAGTCCCTTTGGGTCAGTAAGGGTTCCTTTATGTTACAAGAAAGGAAGAAGTGTACAAATAGAATGTCTTCTGATTCGCAGATTAGTTCTTTTAACTTTTTCACTAGAAAGCTTAGTCTAGAAAATCTGACTGTTTTTCTCTCTTTCTTTACAATTTTTCACACAAGATGAGTATAATGTTTGTATAGAGTAGAAGAGTTAGAAAATCAGGCTAGCTTTCACACTTTCTTTGGATAGAGAAGGTGAACTAATATAGGAGACTTCTTGGAGCTAGCCATTGGAGAGATTCTATGACCCAAGGGATTTCTTTCAATCAAGGATTATAGAGGGATCCTTGATTGGAAATTAATCCAAGATTGGATATGATTGTATCCACGATTGGGTGTCTTTCCTTTTATCTATCAGCCCGATGATTGATCAATCTGATATTGGTCATCTTTCCTTTCTTCCATCAGTCTGTTAGTCTTCACTTGATTTGATATCTTTCCTTCTAAGTTAAGGAGTGATATATGTTGATTGAGGTTTGATCCCTCGTGATTAGCCTGAATTTCCTTTCGCAGTTGCTTCGCAGAATATCCTTTCTTTTTTGGTTTTCCTACACAATCATCAAAATATATTATATTCTAACAATCTCCCCCTTTTTAATGATGACATTTAATTTTTCTATATGGATACTTCCCTGAGAGTTAGTTGTCTTCCCCTATCTCCAGACGGATCCCCCTTACATGGTGACCTCAGAGTGGATATGCTGCTCAACTATCCCTATCTTAAATCAACTAGAACAGTAGACAAGAAAAGTAGGAAAGGGGAACGCATATATAAAAAATAGCATGCGGAGCAAGACAGATAGCATAAGTATTAAACCTCATAGACTTCATATAGTATCAAAATCAGCATTAAAGTTTTCTCCCCCTTGGCAGAATCAAAAAAGAAAGCAACGAAAAGAAGAGTGTGTCGCAAGGTAGGAGAGCAAAAAAAAGGAGTCCACAGAGTATAGAGCAAAAACAAATTGTCTTAAGGAAGAAATACAGTGGTTCAGTTGCGGCCTAGGAAGTATTTCAGGGAATTGAGCATGTTTCTGCAGAAAGAGTCATTGGATTTCTCAAAATTCTTAGAGAAGGAAGTGTAAGCATTCTGGACAAATACAACAAGTTCATTGTTGGACGAGCTAACTCCTGTACTTAGTGAACCGACTTGCTGGAGAATTTTGTTGACACAGCACACACCTTCTTTCTTGAGGTTTGTAATCTCCATGCGTAGCTTTCCTAGTTAAGTGTTGGAGTCCTTGCCAAGTTGAAGAATTTTGGCCAGCATTTTCTGCACTTCCTGCATTACATTGGTTAGAGAGAGAAGGGAACCCTTAATTTCATCTACCTCTTTGGTGAGTTGGGCAGCTGAGTCTGCAGAAATCTTAGTCGATTTGGGGGCTTTCATTTTTCCTCTAACTGAGTCCTTCTTGTGCCATATGTTATTGACCAGAGTGTATCCCATGCTGGAAAAAGTGTGAGAGTCACAGGTAGAAAAGACTTCAGTGCCTTTAAACCCGAAAAAGCCCACTTGGGATTCACTGAGGATCCAAGAAATTAACATGTCAAAAGGTAGACTTGTTGTAGGGTTGAAATCCTCTGCACTTTCTGTAACAACCCGAAAATTTTTGAAATCTCCTTATGATTGAATTTATATGATGTACTACTGGTCATGGTTGAGTTTTGGTAGCCACGAGTTGAGTTTAAGTGGCCGAATGCAAAATGGGCTAGTTGGTGGCCTAGAGGGATAGTTTTGGCAGTGTATTTCAAATGGTCACAACTTTTGATGTGAGATGAACCATGTGGGATACTACATATCAAATTGAATCTCATTGAGTTAGATTTTCAACACAACTGGTTTCACTCAATTTAGAGTTCGGATGAGGGAGATATGGCCCAAAAGTGAGACTGTCTGAAATTCAAAAGACATTGGATATAGGCTCAGAAAAGTGGCCAAGGACAGGGCCACGGACCGTGAAACTTTGAAAAGTCCATCTAGGGTATAGTGGGATGTCACAAAGAGCTAGAGGTGTCCAGGAACCACCCCTAAGACAAGTGTAGGGCCACGAGACCTTGAACGGCTCGTTTGAGCCCAAACGGACCGTCTACTGTCCCGTCAAGTGGGACAGTAGCTTGG
>JBCEWC010001053.1:0-45115 GCA_038996855.1 Solanum aculeatissimum
GTTTGAGTATGTTGTATTTTTGGTGTAAACAGGATTTGGTGGGGGAGGTAGGGAATTTAGTGGAATTTATAGCTCAACTGTAAAGTTTTGTTTAGTTTTGGCTTTTGAAATTTCCCCCCCGGGAGTTGTAAATCCTACCTCATCAGTTTTTGCTGATGAGTTTGATGTGAATATAAAGTTACCTTTATCAAAAAAAATAAATCGAATTGGGTCTTTGGAGAAGAAATTCAAAGTCACAATTGCACGATCCTTCAAAATATCCTTGGCAACATCATGCAATTTTTTAAATCGCTTTTCCCTTCATTATCTCCTTGCTTTTGCAGAAAGTAACAATCCAAAGGACCTCTCCTAAATGTTGTCCCACAACTTGAAGAGACTATTGCATTTTTGCCCCCTTTTGTGATTTTACAGGAAGCCCCAAATCAACAACTTTGCCTCTTCCATTTCTTCTTCTTTATCATCATCATCAAGATGTAGTCACATTTGGTTGATATAGGCATTTGATGTTTGAGCTCCTTTTTTGCTCGATATAATTTTTTATCTCTCCCCTTTGTACATCATGTGGCATCGCTATAAGTACCAATAAGATGTTTGTAGCAAAATATTTCGCCTTCAAATGTCTTGTCACAGAACAAACATATAACTGTAGTCCTATTGGTCTCACTAGCTCTTTTCCCATATTTCCAAGACGAGTCAGACATATTTAATCACTGGTAAGATTTTGGGAAAACAAATAAGCAACATTTAACATCATTGCTTAGAAGAAAAGTTCAATAACATTTTATTCACTGTTAGTAAAAATAAATCCAGCAAGATAATTAATTAATGTTAAGGAAATCTCTCACTTTAAAGTTTTAAAAAGGTATGTGACTTAACCTCAACATTCAAAAGGTTCGTGGAAAGGGGCTATTAATTTTGATGATTGTGAAACTAATTTTTATCGACAAAGTAACATGGTATCTCTAACCCACAACCTTAGGGTTGGAGCTGGAGGGTGCCTTACAGTTTTCACTAAGTAAGATATGTATCTTGTGTCAGTTTAAGGGAGGATAGGATTTCTATCCTGCAATCCCATGGGAATGCTGATCATGCTCCCCCATGAGATTGCTTCGGTTCTATAGATCAGATTGATTGCTTACCTAAGCAAATGGACGCCAATTCTGAATAGGGTTCATAATCTGAATCCCCAAAAAAGGAACCAAAATCTGGTTAAAAGATAAAGGGGAATTGTAACCCCTTTTATCCCATCCCTTATCAACCCGAATCTTATGCTTAAAAATGTATACTTTTTCTTGTGCGTTTGAATGACTCAAGAAGTGCAAGTAGCACAAACTGAGAATAAAATGCCAGAAGGTTGCTTTAGATGGTTTGAACATGTTATGCGTCGACTTAAGGATGTATCAATATATAGATGTGAAATTATGGTAAGTAAAAGTGTTAAAAGGTTATGCTTAAAGAATGTGTACTTTTTCTTGTGCATTTGAATGACTCAAAAGGTGTAAGTAGCACAAATTGAGGATAAGATGCATGAGGATTGCTTTAGATTGTTCGGACATGTTTTGCGTTGACTTACATATGCATCGATGCGTAGATGTGAAATTATGGTAAGTAAAAGTGTTTAAAGGGGATGAGGTAGACCTAAAATCACATAGAAGAAAGTTGCCTTGAAAGACCTATAAATACTTGGTATCAATGTAGACTTAGCCAAAGATAGGGTACAAGGATCCATATAAGGCAATAACTAGTAGTTGATGATAGGTTTTAGACTTGTCAAATAACTTTTCATATTATTATTATGATTATTAATGTTTATCTTTTTATTTTATTTTGTATGATGTCACACATTGTATTGGTGCGACATGGATGAAGTGTAGGCTTCATCTAGTGTCTTGTGTGAAAACAAAGTACCACCAAAACTTAAAGGTATGTTTTATATAGTGCCCTCCATTAATCAGAGGTCTCAGGTTGGAGCTTTGGGTATGAAAAAAGTTCTTGATAGGGAGTGCTTCTCGCTGAATGGGGCCCTACGTGGCACATATCCAGAATAGTTGGGCTTCAATACAGGTATTCGAACACCGAGTGGAAAATTAAAAAAAAGTTTTATAAAGTGGTGGTTATATTGGATTTATTGTGTAGGGTGAAGTTCTCGTCAGTGAAGAACTCTCATGCTCATAAGATGTAAGTAGCAGAGATGAGGATGCTGAAATGGATGTGTGGATATACTAGGAGCAATATGATTAGGAATAAGATGATTTGGGAATAAGTAGGAGTGACCTCAAAGGTGGACAAGATGAGGGAAGGAAGATTAAGATGGCTTAAACCTGTGAAGAGGAGATGTATGGATGCCACCAGTAAGGATGTCCGAGAGGTTGAATATAGTGGGGATGAAGAGAGGTAGAGGCAGGCCAAAGAAGTATTGGAGAGAGGTAATTAGGTAGGACATGACGCAACTACAACTTTTCGAGGACATGACTTTAGATAGGAGGGTATGAAGGTCACATACTATGGTAGAAGGTTAGTGGATACTGGAGGTTTTTTTTAAATATTTTTTTATGTGGAACAAACCTTGCCAAAGGGTCCCCACCCCCTTGGCGGTCAGGGGTTGAGCCACACACCCCCAAGCCTTATCATATAACCAAAAAAGCAAATGAGTACAAGGAGGAGGGCATAACCATACCTCCGGTCCTATGGTGGTTCATAAATTAGTCATCCTACTAAGGACAACCAATTTATCCCCATAACTAGAAGAAGCAAACAAAGAAAGAAAGCCTATGAGAGGGCTCCTCTCAATACAACGTTTTCTAAGAAAGCATTAAACGAGGGAGACTCTCCCTTTACAAAGGAAAACAAATTCTAAAAGCTAAAGGAAAAAACAACTACAAAATCAAGGAGGATGTTTGATCCTCTTTAGTCTTCTTCTTCTAAAGTTGGCCATACCCAATTTTTCCATCAAATAAGCCCCTTTGATCTTTGAGGGAAGCTGTTGATACATGTAGTAATGTTGAACAATATCGCAGTTGTGACTCATTTGGATAGCATATCAGCTGTAGTATTTGCTTCTCTATAAATATGATGACATTCAAGACTTCTAAACTAAGAAATCACCTCTTTGATATCCCATATGAACTGAAACAGTGACCATGGAGCCTCACTCTTAGTTGTAATCCAGTGGACCAGCAGCTTGGAATCAACCTCCAGTGACACATGATGATAACCATGATCAATACACCATTGTAGTCCATAAGCTGCTGCTTGAAGTTCAGCCTGATTATTAATACCTATTCCCAAAGGAATAGTGAAAGCAAAAATCATTTTTCCCTGCTGATCCCTTAAGCTCCTCCCCCCACCACCAAATGCTACCTGGATTAGTTAATGCACTGCCATTGAGCTTCAGAACTCTGCCTGAAGGTACTTATAATCTTAGTCCAGTTACCAGTCCAATTCAAATAACGATAGGCAGTCATAAGGAGGTACAACATATCTCTAACAATCATATACTTCACCCTTATAATACTGGATTTCTTATCTCCATATTTTGCAGAACATCTGTTTTTCCACAGATTCCAGCAAATAAGAATTGGAAGAGATTGAAGCAAAGTTTTATGAACCATCATTCTTTGGCTTCCTGTTCCACCAGAAAATCAATAAGCTTTGCAATGGTATGGGGCTGTGATGGATATCCATTGAATCAGAGAAATGTTGCCATATATGAGTGGCAAAATTCCCAGAAACAAAGATATGCTGAATGTTGTCCAACCCAGGTCTACTACAGCAGCAGCAGTCAGCAGGTCCCACTCCAAATAAAGTGATTGTATCATTAGTAGGTAGTTTCAACCTTAAAGCTCTCCAAACAAGAAATGAAACTTTAAAGGGTATATATCTATTCCAGCTAAGATCATTCAACATATTCTTCTCCTTCTTTCTAATATAATTCCAAGCAGATGCAATAGAGAAGTTACCCTGATCAGTTAATTTCCACACAGCCTCATCAGGAGTATCTGGTTGGTATTATTTCTAGTTAGGTACTTCCACACCAAGGACTGACCTTTATCCCATTTCTTAGCCACAGGATTTGCTCTTTGACAATATTTGGCTTTTAAGAACTGCCCCCACAGTTAATTACCAGACCTGAACCTCCACCATTGCTTGTATTGAAATGAAGAGCAGATATCAACAAGATTTCTAACACCAATACCTCCTTCATTCTGAGGATAACTGAGTGCTTCCCAGGAAGCCTAATGATTTTTTCTTCTATCATGATCCCAATCCCAAAAGAAATCAGCTATGACATTCCTGATATATTTGAGAGTGGTTTTAGGAGGAGATATAGCAGCAAGGGTGTGAATTGGAATAGATAGGAGAACATGCTTGATCAGGGTTGCCTTGCCACCAAAACTGAGAATCTTAGATTGCCAGCATCTGATTTTCTTGACAACCTTAGCCACCAGTTCAGAATAATAAATCATTCTCTGACGCCCAATGTATAATGGACAGCCTAAGTAACTGATAGGACTATTCTTTTTAGAGAAACCAGTCACAGTATAAAGAAGATCAATAATGTCTGGTGAGGTGTTATCTGTGGTCATGAAGTGACTTTTCTCTTTATTCACTAGCTGATCAGACACTTCTTCATAAGCTGCAAGTGTATTCATAATTAGCTGAAGAGAACATCTGTCTGTAGAGGAAAAAATGATAATATCATCTGCAAAACTAAGATGATTAATCTGAGGTCCCCTAGCTTCCATGTGAAAGCCTCTATAAATCTGGTTAGAATGCAGAGCATTCAAACTTCTGGATAGAACATCAGCACCTAGAATAAATAAGGCAGGAGAAAGGGGGTCTCCCTGTTTAATCCTCTAGTGGAGTGAAAAAACCCATACCTTGCCCCATTAATGACAATAGAGTACCAATTATTACACATGATCCTCCAGATCATGTCAATGAACATTTCAGCAAAGCCAAATCTTCTGAGAACCAAACAAATAAAGGACCAAGATATTCTATCATATGCCTTGGCCATGTCAAGTTTAATAACCACATTATCACCCTCCTTAGGGTTCTTAATACCATGAATTATCTCTTGAGCCAACATGATATTCTCAGAGATGCTTCTACCTCTGACAAAACCAGACTGGTTGGGAGAATTAAGTTTGGTCAGAATTGGGGCCAATCTATTACACAGCAACTTAGAGATAAGCTTGTTAGAGAAATTACTGAGGCTAATAGGTCTATATTCAGCCAACTTATTAGGATGCTGGACCTTAGGAATCAATATCAGACTTGCATGAGTCATGTATCTAGGCATGTCACTTCCACAGAAAAAGGATTGAACAGCAGCAAGAAGATCCACCTTAATTATATCCCAACACACTTGATAGAACTTTCCACTCATATCATCTGGACCAGGAGCAGAAGTAGGATTCATTGAAAAAATTACCTGTTTGAGTTCCTCCACAGTAGGCATAGCTTGAAGAGTTTGATTATGCTCCTCACTAACCATCCTTGGAATGCATTGCAAAATGGTCTCATCAACTCTGATCTGTTGGCCAGTAAAGATGTCCTGAAAATAATCACAAGCAGCAGTAGCAATATTCTCACCCCCTTGCACCCAATTATCATTACCAGTGCACACTTTGTGAATGAATAGTCTCCTTCTTCTACCCCTTATTACAGCATGGAAATACTTGGAATTGGCATCCCCTTCTCTAAACCAGTGGAGTTGTGTTTTCTGCTTAAGGATTGACTCTTCAAGCTTCATGAATCTGATATATTCAGCATTAATATTTAATAGTATTGAGTTTGGTTCTGTTCTCTTCTGAATTATTTTGAAGAATTTCCTCTTCAGCCATTCTAACTCTCTCTTCATATTGTTTAACAACAACAAAGATATCACCATACTCTCTTTTAGACCAAGCACTAAGAGTAGCAGATACTCTTTTCAATTTTTGATGAAATCTTCCCATAGGATTGCCCTCTACATCTCTATTCCAGCAACTTCTGGCAGTAGTTAGAAAGCTATCATTCTCCACCCAACGATGGAGAAATCTGAAATATTTTATAGGATTATCATGTCTAGGAATCATTTCCATCATCAAAGGAGTGTGATCAGAACCCACTGTTGGAAGATGTTCAATAGTAGTGTGAGGCATTATTGCCAACCATTTTTTATTTACCACGGCTCTATCAAGCCTTTTCCATACTCTAGCCTCAGCAGCCCTTTGATTGCACCAAGTGAATGGTTGACAATTAAACCCAAGATCATTGAGTCCACAGGTTTCAATAACACTAATAAATTCAAAACTCTTGTTCATATTATACATCAAGCCCCCTCTTTTTTCTTCCGGAGTAGTAATCACATTAAAATCACCAATGGCACACCAAGGAACATCCATGGTAGAAAAGTGGGTCTTCTAAGATGGTCTCTGCACTTAGCATATATGAAAGACATCAGGAACTTGTCACTCAGTTCAACCTGTTGAATCTCACAAGTAATCTGTTGATCATCAGCTTCCAAGATCTTGCAGATATAATCAGAGTTCCACAAGAACCAAATCTTTCCATTTGGATTGCTAACAGCATTATCAATCCCCAAATAAATTCTGATACTATTAAGATAAGAAGGAGCAGCAAATGGTTCCAGGATAGCAATCAAATCAAGATTACACATCTTTCTGAGATTTTGGAGTCTCTTTAAGGAGCCTTTGGTATTTATGCCTCTAGTGTCCAACAAATGGATCTGATCATCATAAACATCTGCTTTGTAGTCTTGTATTTGGCCTGTTAGAATTAGCAGATATACTTCTGATAGGTTGTTTATTACTATGCCTCTGCATCTTTCTGCCCCTGGGAGATAAACCATGTTTCCCAGTAACCTCATGAATCTCTGCTTGGATATGCTCCTGTATACTGGATTCAACATTTCTGAATAAGAGAGCACCAGGTCCTTCATCATTTCCATCCACTGATTTTGTGTCCTGATCAATCTCATCTTCAGAATTTATGACTTCATATTCATCAACAATGGAAGGGAGAGTGCTAGATCTGGGATCACCCTTGAGTCCCTGAGGAGCTGTTGTAGAAGAAATAACAGCATTGACTTGCCCTGCTTCTCTTTGCATTCTCTTCTTGATAGCATCCCTCTTCTTCTTACTTATCCTCTCCTGAGACTTATTGTTAGGAGATTTAATGGGAACACCCCTGGACAAACTTTCTGACTCAGAGTTCTGATTAAATACTCCAGTATTGCTGATATGTATACCCCCACTACTCATATTATTAACTGTCTGACCAGTGTCTTCAATCTGTAATTCAGGAAGCTGGGCCTGCTGAGGGATATCAGATAATTGTTCAATCTGAGAAGTGGTAGCAGTGGTTCTAAAGTCAATCCTAGGGTTAGTGTAAGGGTGCTCATGCAGAACATGACCCAGAACCCTCCCCCTTGTCACCCCTTCCTGCACTTTAGTAGGCTGCTCCTGTCTGTCCCCATCCACATCTCCATCAACTTCAGAAATTTTAACAGAAATTAAAGGAGATTGGGAAAGAGGGATCATGGTGTCAATACCTGAATTGCTTAGATCATTCTTAGCTCCAGCTTTTCCTGTATGTTCATTTTGACAAGTACCTCTCTGTTGCTCCTTAGTAATAGGGGATATTAAGTCAACATCTGATTCTTGAGGAACCATATCACTAACTTGAGGAAACATATCATTCTTAGCACTAGCCTTCTCCTTATGACCAATATCATAGCTCATTGAACCTTCTCCTTCATTGTGGTGTGTGGGTTGATCCTGAGTGGCAAGATCAATATAAACATTATGAGATAAGATAGAGTTACCTGCTTGCACTATCTTGCTGTGATGGGCTGCAGCATCCTCCTTCAATTGAGTGGAGGCATGATTTTTCCCTTGTCTCCTCTTCTGAGTGTGCCATTGAGACTGCTGCTGCTGTTGCTTATTATCAACTATAAGTTGTTGCTTACCTTCATTATAATTGGGAACCTCTTTAACACCTTCATTTCCAGATTCTACCTTGTCAGAATCACCCATAGCCAGCCCCTTTCTTTCAAGTTCTAATTCCCTCCTCCTTTTTTGGTCATCATCCCTCCTTTTAATGGTGCAAACATGAATCATATTCCCTTGATGCTTACAATAATGACAATAGTCTTGTTTTGCTTTTTGAGGGTTTAGGCTGGTTGGTGCTTAGAGTTGTACTAGCCGTATTATTGTAGTTCTTGCTTTTGATATCTATTATTGTTTGTTGTTTATTGTGTTTTGATTATAGCAATGTTTTGTTGTCCTTGTTCCATTCTTGTGGGCTTTGCACCGTTTAGTTGCTATAATTTTTGCATTGTTTTCTTCTTCTTTGTATTTTGGTTTGTTGCATTTGAGTCGAGGGTCTTTCAGAAATAGCCTATCTAGCTCCACGAGGTAGTGGTAAGAACTGCGTACGCTCTATTCTTCCCAGACCCCACTTGTGGAACCTTACTAGGTATGTTGTTGTTGTTTAGTATGATACTGATACTAAATGAGCTTGAAGGAAAGTGAACATTCATTTTGCGGATTCCATTTGTTTGGATTGAGGCGTAATAGTAGTAGTTGCTCCTTTCTTTCTCCTACTTGAGTTTCTTTTTCAAGTCCAAAGATACTTTGGAGATCATTTCGGTCATGATATTAATTTGATATTCTGAAGAAGAACTTGTGATCTTCAAGCTACATTGAGACATTATTTGTTGTACTTGTTTGCTATAAAATCCATGAGCCATGAATTTTGACTTGTTTAATTATTCATTTCCTTTCCTGCCTCTCCTTGGCTGCAATTTGCACCTTTTGTTCTCCTATCATAAATAATCAAGCAAAAGGAAAACATGGTCGCTAATGATTAAATCTTTTTCTTTTCAGGTGTAAAGCCTCTCAAGCCCAATCTTCATATATTCGAAGGCATGCTAATGTAAGGCTTCTTATGTATCTTAGTTATCCCATTCCGGCTAGCTTTCTTGTAGATGTGTAACTACACTTTTTTCAATATGACAACTTGCATTTGGTATTTTGGGAGTTCTTATTGGCTTTCCGTGACACTGGGAAAATTGACATTGACAAACTCGGGAGAAATGTTGGATATATAAGAAAACAAGCCCTAAACCCTAGTGATTTATTTCTAGGCCCAAAGTGGACAATATCATTAGTGCGTAGGCTATTATAGATGGTATCAGGGTCATTCCACGTGCAACTTTGAGCAATGGTGGGGCAAACCTCACAAAGGATGTTGAATCCGCAAGGGAAGGTGTATGTGATACCCTAGGCAAATTAAACATGGACAAAACATGGGAGAAGAGCTGAGTATGTAAGATAACAAGTCTGAGACCCTAATGACACATTCTACAGTTGTGCAGGCCTAGGCCCAAATTGGTCACTAGTGTACAATGCTGTATTGATGGTTGTTCCAGTGCACCGCTACGTCTTTCTTCCTCTCCTTTTCTTCCTCCGTTTGGAGGTGGGGGTGGTAGTTGTAGTAGGCACACATGGATTGATGAACTTATTAGAACTTTAACCATTTACTCCCCCCTTATTTCTTCTTGTTTCAATTTTTTTTAGAAGTTTGCTAGGGCATAATGATCAGACATGTGAAACGGAAGAGAAAATAAGAGAGAATTTGACTTGATTATTCCCTCAAGCTATTTAGTTTAAATACATATGTTTACATTTGTTAAAAAAGGAAAGGAAATCACCATATAATTACAATAGGAGTAAATCAAGTGACCTAATATGTCTTCATACTAGTGGCAAAAACTTTGTGCTTTGCACAGGCACAATTTTATTCACGAAGTTACTCTTTTAAGCCGTGTTGATTAACAAATTTACATTTATCTAAACTAAGTTATATTTATGTATCTATATAATAGTAAATCATCTCATTAAGTGTAAAAAAAAACAGTTACAAATATTAACAACATAGTAAACTTTAAGTAGTGTTGATTAAAATAGTTTTTATATAATTTTTAATTTTCAATTTTCAATTTCAATTTTTTAAAAAAATATTATATAAAATAAACTATATGTATTTGTGTGGTAATAAATCATCTCAATTTCCCCCCAAAAATATGATGCCGGTTTGGGGCCAAAGCTCCTAATTTACTACTCCCTTTTTCCCATTTTATGTGACATCATTTGACTTGACACAGTGTTTAAGAAAAAAAGAAATACTAACAATCCTTAGATATTTGTACGGTTGTAAATCATTTCATTAATGTTAAAAGTGGAATTTTAAAGTTCAATTGTTTTGTAATTATTTTTAGGTGATATTTTGGGACGAATGAAAAAGGAAAGAGTGCCACATAAAATAAGACGGAGGGAATACTAATTATTATATTAAAGTGAATAAGTAAAACTATAAAAAATATTTTTACTTTAAAAGCAAAAGGTGGACACAAGACAGTTGGAGAAATTAGTAAATTAAGTTATCCTATAAGTTGTCGCCTTATCATTCCTATCCACTCTTCTTTTGGCAAGTCATCGCTCACCCTCTTTTACCCTCAATGTCACCTTCCCCTCTAAACCCTACAATACTACTTTAAAGAGGTAAAAGAGAGGGTTTCCCTAAATGCCCCTACTACTGGAAGCTCCTCGCTTTAATTTCTTATTAATAAGTAGTAATATTCTAGAATATTCACAAGGATTCTTGCACTCCTCCCCCCAGTTGGTGCATGCAAGACATGGATACAATGCTTGCTACACACATTACTTATTCTAGGATTAGACTTGGTGAATATATTTACAGGTTGATAAATTGACTTCACGAACTTTGTGATGATGTCTCCTCAGAGTATCTTTTCTCCGTATAAATAACAATCAATTTCTGTGTTTTTTCCTCTCGTAAAATATTGGATTCAATGCAATGTGAAGTCTAGCCTCATTATCACACACAAGTTCCATTTCAATAATTTTTTCCAAAATTTAACTCCAATAGTTGCTTGATCCATATAAGTTCACATGAAGCCATTGCCATAGCCCATTATTCAGCTTTTGCACTCGATTGAGAAACTACATTTTGTTTCTTACTTTTCCATAACACCAAGTTTTCTCCAACTAAAACTCAGTACCCAGAGGTAGATCATTTGGCAGAGGATGTCTCTGTCCAATCTGCATTTGTATATTCAATGATTTGCTTATGTCCTTAGTCTTTGTATGGTAGTCCTTCTCCTGGAAAAGATTTTGTCTGGAAGAATGCGAGTGACTGCATTTCAATGATTGTCACTAGGAGAATCGAAGAACTGACTTACAACAGTAGCCGGGAAAGCAATGTCGGGTTGAGTCACTGTGAGATGATTCAATTTTTCTACCAACCTCCTATATCTCCCAGGATCACTAAGAGGCTCTCCATGAGCAACAAAATTTGATTATTGCTCTGTATGTATCCAATCTTGGAGATCCCCATGAAGAAAAGCATTTCTAATACTGATCTGGTAGAGCGTCCATTTGCGAAGAACAACCATAGATAAAAAGAGACGGACTGAAGCAGTCTTAGCCGCAGGAGAGAAGTTATCACCATAGTCAAGATGAAAAATCTGTGTAGCCTTAAGAGACGGACTGAAGCAGTCTTAGCCACAGGAGAGAAGTTATCACCATAGTCAAGATGAAAAATCTGTGTAGCATTTGGCAACCAGTCATGCTCTATCAATCTATCCATCAGGGCCAACCTTCAGAGTTTATAACCAACGACAACTAACTGGAGACTTACCTAGAGGTAGAGGAACAAGTTCGCAAGTACCACTAGAGTGTCAGACAAGTATCTCCTTAATCATAGCTTGCTGCTGGCTTGGATGGGAAAGAGCTTCACCTGTAGTCTTACGAATAGACTACAGGATTTTGCACCGGGAGAACTCTTTGTAGATAATTTTGCAGCAACGAGTCGGCAACCTGCAAAGAATCTGGTGTCTGGCATGAATTGTCTGGACCAGATGAAGAGTGCAGACGACAATGATAGGTTAAAAAATTTGCTAATACATTGCGGAGGGACATGATGAATTGCTGTAGCCTCTCGTGCTTTATTTTTCTTTTATCCCTGAATATAGTTCATTCTCTTAGAAGCCATAAACTTTTACTTTATTCCTAATCTTGTTTCCTAATGTGGTCTTTCTTGCCATCTGAGTTTCATTATTTTCCCAGGGGGAGGCTGTTGTTCTAGTGGATGAGGAGGATCGTGATGCAATTAAAGAGACAGAGCTAGTGGACCAAGTAATTGAACGGTAATATATTTGTAAATTAGCATTTTCTCGCAGTGACATACCAACATCTGATCTTAGTACTAGTGAACAATTGTTGATATCTCTTATATTCCCCTCTTTCCTGCAGAAAGGCAACCAAGATATACTATCCTTCACGGTATGGCATGAATCACAACCTTATTGATCCAGTATGCATTACTTATTACCTTGGGGAGTACCATCTCTTTTATTGCTTACGATTTCCTGTTTGTTTTTGCATTAACATAGGGTTGATCCCGAATCCGTTGAAATTTGTTGTTCGGACATGGAATCTCTTGCGCCGGAAGCATATTTGTCATCGACTATAATGAATTTCTACATCCGGTGAGTTAACAAAATATTTGTCTATTAGTTACATTGTTAATTGATGAATGCGGATATAGATTAAACATCTATTAGAAAATAGGTTGCTTTGAATTTTCCCTAAGAAAATTATAAAAGGAAACGAATGAAACTAAAGAATCGTCATGTCAGTTCCAATGAAAATATCCACCTTCGGACAAAGAGCTGATTCCTAACGTTTTGTTCCCGTTAAAGCAATCTCTAGTATAATGTCTATTATAGAGCTTAGCTAATTAATATATGTTGTTTCATATGCATATACGGACACAGTTATTTAATATTTTTTTTTTCTGAAATCTTGTGTTTATATTTGATGGGTACCTCAGTAATATAGTCTTGCCTTTTCCCAAAATCAGCTATCATTTGGTACTATTGCTAGTTAGCCGCTTAACAAGTACCAATTAAATAACGGAAGTTGCTTATGGACTTAATTTTTAGCAGCTGCTTGGTAATTTCTTTGCTGACTGTCTTTATAGACTGAAATTGTTAGCTTTTGAGATGCATGGAGTTGGTCAAGAATTATATCATTTCTATGCAATTTGTTATTATATTTTAACATTATAGAAGTAGTTGCATGTTAAAATAGATATCTTTGATGTTCTCCTCTTTCCACAACTGTAACCACTAGTCATTCTGATTACTTCATTCCTATTTTTTTTTTTTTTTGAGTTATTGGTTTAGGGATCATTCCTTCTTCTTACTTAATAGCAGTTATTGGTCCAGTTCTAGAAGGTATAGCTATCCCCTTTACTTTTTCTTTGAAATCAGAAACTGTTCCAATTTCCTACTAAGATAGGCAAGTGGATGGAGAACTAGACTTAATACTTAGCACCAGTTTGAGTTGCCACGGTGTGACCAGGAGTTCACAAGTTCAAGCTGTAGAAACAACCTCATGTGAAAATGAAAGGTATGCTGCATACAATAGACCTATTGTAGTCTAACCTTGTCTAGGAACCTGAACGTCGAGGGAGTTTAATGCGCTAGGAATGACTTCTCTAACACCCAAATACGTCTTTATTTCTTTAATCCAGAGACAGCACAAAGAGATCAAAACTCAATGAGCGCATGATCGACATTCGTTGCCTTTGACTCCCTTCCAAGCGAACCACCTATTTCATATACCCATTTATGACAAATAAATCTAACTTGCCAAGTGAAGTATCATTTTAATGAATAACATAAGTATTGGCTTTTCAGCCTCATCATATAAAAGGAATTTTATGTCATTTATGCCGTAATGAGGAGCCATATCATAGACAAAAAACCCAAAGAACATTTGTGTAGCCTCTAGGACAAGCAAATGAAATAAATACTCGGGATGCAAATTGTTGTGCAAAAGAATTACATAAACTAGGCCTCCGTCGGACATATAATGTGGTTCACCAAAAATATGGATGGAGAGGATGAACTCTAGCTCATGCGTCGGTCACCTGGAGCTCTTGTCTTTGTAATGGAACAATGACATTACGCGGACGAAGTCGTGAGTTCCATTCCGTCAAACATATAATGTGGTTCACCAAAAGTATGGATGGAGATGATGGACTCTAGCTCATGTGCTGGTCAGCTGGAGCTCCTGTCTTTGTAATGGAACAATGACATTACGTGGACGAAGTCGTGAGTTCCATTTGCACTAAGTGTCAGACGTACTCCTCAAGTTGTGGGACAAGACTTGTGAAACATGCATAATGTATGGCATAAGTAGAACATTTATCTTTACATGTCAACTATAACTCATAATGTGCATATGCATCCTTGCAATTGATCTCATTCCTTTAAAAAGTCACGTTTGGGCTCTTTAGGGGGCCTTAATCATAAGAATAGAAGCGTATCCTTTATGCCGAAGTACCACCTATAGGCTAGACAAGACGTGCCACAATTAGGACGATGAATTACACTTCTTTGTTATTATAGCAACTCCAAAAGCATTTCTTACAAACAAATATGACACTATTGGCCTAATTTTCATGAAAATATTCCAAATATGACACCATTAACCTCAACTACTGTTCTTTCCACTCAAGGCCCCACTATACATTCATACATTCCAATATATAGATTAGGTGTAAATATGCCATGGACTTTGTATTCGAAATCATATGGAGATCATAATCATCATAATATCACGTTCATATTATAGGATCGCTCTTGAAAACAAAATACATGCAACATAGGCATTACTTCATATTTCAATTAATATGCAAATGAACACTTCATATGGAATCGAGATAGTTCATATAACACTAGTCAATCAAACCTCATGGTATCACAAGCACAAATCAACAGTTAAATCATATTTGAAATCATGCATTTGGATTAAAGGTCACAAGAAAGATTTGTCCTCAACTTACCTCAATTTTAGCTTATCTTGTCTTTCAAATCACTTGACATACCAACACATTCAATATGTTCAATTTAGACAATAACATCTCGATCTGCCATTACATGACAGACATATCGTAGCTGATTCAGGTCTTGAGCATTGGTTTCAAGACTACCCAAGTTTGTAATCCCCTCTTGATAAGAATCAAGTTAGTTAAATTTTAAAAATAAGAAAATAAAGTGAAAGTGAAAATATGAAGATTAAAGATAGAAAAATCAGAAATAGGAGAAGTTTGAGAAATAAATCATGAAGGGGTCGTTTGGTAGGGTGTACACGGATAATGCTAAATAGAGTGTAATAGTAATGCATGTATTACTCATAACAACAACATACCCAGTGAAACCCCACAAGTGGGGTCTGGAGAAGGTAAAATGTACGCAGACCTTACCACTACCTCATAGAGATAGAGAGACTGTTTCCGAAAGACCTTCAGCTTAAAAATATCATCCCCAAAAGCAGAAAATACTAGATATGAAACAAAACGACTAGAGTGGAAAGCAAATGATAATTTACAAAGACAATAAAAGTAACAAAATAAATGACGGACAATAACAACACAATATATAAAGACATGAATACCTCTACTAACCTACTATACCACAAGGCCAGACATCATCCTACCCCTACTAGCCGTCTAACCTTTTACCCTAATATGCGACTTCCACACCTTTCTATCTAAGGTCATGTCCTCATTGATACGAAGCTGCACCATATCCTGTCTAATCACCTCTCCCCAATACTTTTTCGGTCTACCTCTACCCTTCTATGTAACCCCTAAATCAAACCTCTCGCACCTCCTAACTTGAGCGCCATATAATAAGTAATGCTTGTATTGCTTATGCTTGCATTAATTATGCAAAGATTATTTCTTATGCGTTGTTTGGTTTGGTGTACTAAAAATAGCATACATTGCATAAAAAAATCTATTTACAGAAAAATATAAAAAGGGTTTTGAGAGGCAATTGAATCTTTAACCATGCTAATGCATGTATTAAATTCCTTTGCATTACTAATACCTAGAAATCCATGGTATTAGTAATACACAATAGTGTATAACTAATACATGTATTAATTGTAAAGCATGAAAAAGTGTGCCAAACAAGGTACTACTAATACACCAAGTTAATGCATGCATTATTTTTGCTAATACCACTCTACCAAATGACCTCTAAATCTTGAAAGTAACCCTCTGTTCACTTTTAGTTGTCACATTTAGACTGGACATGACTATTAAAAAATAATGATTGATATGATTATTTTATTACATTATCCCTATTAATTGATGTTTAGTATTAGGTCTTTGAGATTGATTTGGTGAATAAATAATTAATGCTAAAGGTAAAACATGAAAAAAATAATTGTCTTATCTTGATGTGTTAAAAGTGATAAGTAAAAATAAAAATCTATTTTTAGAATAGTAGACAAGTAAAAGTGAATAGAGAGACTATTACTAAGAACCCTAATTCTTTGTAGTACACCTAATTAGCAGATTATAGTTCATCCTGTTTTTCTAGTAGGTCCAATTTAAGCACTTACTGCTTAAATTATTACTCCTTCAGAAGGGTGATAGAGGCCATTGGAAGGACTGCAGGGTTATCCCAAGCTAAGTTGCTCGGACTCGGGTGCGGGTGTCCTATATGGGTGCGGATCTAGAGGTTGGATCCTTCATGGTCTAATTTTTAAGATTCGGGGATATGGATCCATGTATGGATACGGGTGCGGGAATTCGCCTAAAAATAATCGAAATATCTAAAAATAGAGTGATAAAACCTAAATTATGAGATATTATGTGAAAAACATGAAGAGAATCCTGGAAGGAGATTAAAGGGAAAGGCGTGACAGAAATTTCTATATAAAAGGTATTCCATTTTCTTCAATTTCATCATAACTTTTGTATTAATTACAGAAATCATTAAAACCGTCCAAACTTTCCCCATCGATTTTGGTCAAAGTACCTGAAATCGGTTGACCAAATCGGACACGGATCCCACACCCACACCCACACCCATGTCGTGTCGACACGGGTGCGGTACCAAAAGTGAAGAGTTCGAGCAACTTAGATCCCAAGTAAGAATTTTACTGCCCAACATAAACTCCTGGTGATAGACGTGGGACTAAGAGGGAAGGGAAGGAGACGATTTGGGGTGGCTTGATTCCTGCCAAAGACTTGAAGGTGGGAGAGAGGATAGAGGCGATGAAGGCTTGGGGAAGTTGTAAAGATGCGAACAACATCTGGGATAAGATAGCCAGTTGATTAAGGAAGCAACTATTGAGGTTGCTCAGTCTAGATTAGGTATTGTTATTTCTCAATGCAAGTATGTCTTGGATATTCTTGATGAGACAAAAATGATGGACGTAGACCCATTGACCCCCTTACGGATTCGAATGTTCAGCTCCTTTAGGATAAGGAGGAGCCACTCAGTAATCCTGAAAGGTATAGACGACTGATGGGAAAGTTAAATTATCTCACAGTGACTAGACCTAATATCTCTTTCCATGTGAGTGTTGTAAGTCAATTTATGAATTCCCCTTGTGATAGTCATTGGGAAGCAGTTGTTCGTATTCTGCGATATACAAAGTCAGCTCCTGGAAAAAGACTGCTCTTCGAAGATCAAGGCCATGAGTATATCGTGGGATATACAAATGCCGGTTGGGCAGGATCACTCTCTGATAGACGTTCTACATTTGGATATTATGTGTTAGTAGGAAGTTATTTGGTGTCGTGGAAGAGTAAGAAATAGAGTGTGATCGCTCGATCTAGTGCAAAAGCAGAATATGGAGCAATGACTTCAACAACTTGTGATCTAGTTTGGATCTAACAATTGTTGAGGGAGTTAAAATTTGGTAAAATTGATTAGGAGGAACTTGTGTATGATAATCAATCGGCCTTTCATGTCGCATCAAATCCAGTATTTCATGAAAGGACTAAGCACATTGAGATTGATTATCACTTTGTCAGAGAAAAGATACTCTTAGGAGATATTGTTATAAAATTTGTGAAGTCAAGTGATCAACTTGCTGATATCTTCATTAAGTCCCTCACTAGTTCTCGTATTAATTATATCTGTAACAAGCTAGGTGCTTACAATTTGTATGCACTAGCTTGGGGGAAGTGGTAGAATAGAAATAGGAATATACAATCCTACTTAGAATTAAAATAGGAATAGTATGTAGTATTCTACTTTGTAAAGGATTATTTTATAGTGTCTATAAATAGGATTTCTATGTAATAATGTATGTACACCATTCAATAACATTTTTCTTTAATATTTCTCACTGTTTTGATTGAGGAAACTCACTTGATAACCAATTTCGAGTCCCTTCTTTTCTTTTATAAGCCGGATTCATCGTAGAGTGACAATATTCTTTTTAGTCTAGTTGAAAAGCACTACGGAGTTAACAATACATTGGAGGTCTGGAGATGGAATCAAGAGTTTAAAGGTTTCTGATTGAGGCTTGAGCACAAATTGTTTGGAGAGTATACTCATCGATGGGATGCATGAGGCTGGTGTGGAAGTGAGACTTGACACCGTAGATATCCCCAAGAGAGATAAATTTAAGTATCTGAGGTCTTTGATCCAAGGAAATATGAGATTAATGATTGTCACACACTATGTTGGTGCGCCACGGATAAATTGGAGGCTTGCATCCTGTGTCATGTGTGACAAGAGGATACCACCAAAACCTAAAGGTAACTTTTTATAGAGTGGTGGTTAGGTTGATTTTGTTGTATGGGGCAGTGTGTTGGCTAGTGAAGAATTTCTAGGTTCAAAAAATGCATATGGCAGAAATGAGGATGTCGAGTTGGATGTGCAGCCATACTAGGAGCGATAGAATTAGGAATGGCGGTATTCAAAATAAGGTGAGAGTGTCCTTATGGTGGACAAGATGAGGGAAGGAGGACTAAGATGGTTCAGACACAAAAGAGTTGACATGCAGATGCCCCTGTCAGAAGGTGTGAGAGGTTGTATATGAAGGTGTTGAGAAGAGGCAGAGGTAGGCAAAAAAAGTATTGCGGAGAGGTGGTCAAGCGAGATATGATACATCTTCAGTTTATCGAGGACATGACCTTAGATAAGAGGGTATGAAAGTTGCAAATAAGGATAAAAGGTTATTAGGTAGTTGAGAATTATCTCACTACTAGCCTATGTATGTCTTTGGATAGGTGGGAGTACAGAGCTCGATGTCGGTCGTAGTATTAGCATATTCATGTAGTCTTTGATTTTTGTTATCTGATTTCTTTTATGGTTTACTATGTCTAGGTGATTGCACCTTTTTGTTGTTATAATTCCTTGCTTATTTGCTTCGGTCTGTGTTGCTGTTAACTGTTATGTTTTTCCTTCAATTATTGCTTTGATTTGTTAGAGCCGTGAGAGGTAAGGCCTGGGTACACTATACCCTTCTAAACCTCACTTTGTGAGATTCCATTCATATGTTGTTACTTTTTATGTAGTAGTTGCTATATTTTCTTCACAATTATTTTTCCTTTTCATACTTACTCAGATTTGTTGAACTCGAGTCGAGGGTCTTTCAAAAGCAACCTCTCTATCTCCACGAGGTAGTGGTAAGGTCTGCATATACTTTATCCTCTTCGGATCCCACTTGTGGAATTTCATTGAGTAGAATTTCACTGGGTATGTTGCTGTATTCAATTGAAGAACTTAGATGAAAGGTGATCTATCTACGATGGAATAGAGCCATTCTAAGTAGAACCCCTTCTTAAGATATGCGATATGTCAGATAGAGCCAGATCGGTCATGTAATAGCCCCCAACCCTTTCCTTACGGCGATTCATGCCTTGCTCGTGTCGTAAGGATGTCGTATGCAAGTGAATTCACTTTTGGATAGAATAAATGGGCGAAAACCCGATGCAACAACTTGCGAGGGGTTGTGCTTTGCTGCTTGTTTAGGTTTCCACCTATTGTATTTATCTACATGGGAATGAATTCGGCCGTCAAACCCGCTATTGTATGCACCCGAACATGTTCAATCGACCTTCGGCGTTAGCGACTTCGTATTGCTATAGGCTCTAGTTAGGTTTTAGATATGCACCCAAACATGTTCAAATCGACTTTTTATTCACCTGAACATTTATTGTATGATTTTGCTGACTATACCTATTGCTGACAACCTTTCCTAGGTTGTTTCAATCAAGCCAAATAATCGATTAGTAGTATGCTTGAGGTTGCCATAAGAACTTCCCCCTCTTGAAAACTGACTAATTAAACAAAGGGTGTCGTTTTTTTTATGAGGATAGGGAGTTTGGGTTGGTGTGAAGTGTACCACACTTTGGGTACAAAATCGGAAATTCCCTTCTCTTTTTTACCATCTAAATCTAAAATTGAAGAAAAGAGAGAAGGGCGAGATAAACTAAGAAAGAGCTAACTTTCTTTATTATTATGTAAGACTAGAAGGAGCAAAATGAATCGGTGTAGGAGCTGCTACAATTGCTTCAGCGGGAGCTGCTGCCTGTATTGAAAATGTTTTCAGTTCCTCAATTCTGTTGCGAGAAATCATTCATTGGCAAAACAATTATTTGGTATATTGTACTGAAGAGTATCACTCTCGCCTCCGAAGCTCTTCCACCGGAATTCTTTCCACCCACCTATTGCCTTCGGTAATCACCTCCTGTGATTATCCTTTCTTTTCTTTCTACTCTCTTTCTTAGTCAAGCCATGGGGGAAAATAGGATTTATTTTAATGCTGGTTTCAAGTCTTTTGATATCACCAAATGGAATGATGAAGGCTCTGTGTGGTATGAGTGGGTGGAGGGAAGTCGAAGAATGATGAGGAGATTTACCGTTAGCAGCAAGGTGATGGAATCGATCTGTTTCCTGCTAAGAGAAGCTTCCACTGATCAGAAGAAATTCACAAGGAGATGGAAATATACCGACAGAAAAGAGGTATACTTCTGCACTAGGAAGCATAATGAATACGGGAAGTCCAAAAAACTTGGATAAAAATTATAGGGATCCCCCTACATCTGTTGTCACAGCAAGTGTTTGCAGAAATAGGGCAACTCTGTGGTGGTTGGGTGGCAACAGAAGAGGAGACAGAGTTGAAGAACCATATGAAGTGGACAAGAATTTTGGTTGCAAACAATGGTAGAAATATTCTGAAGGAGGTTTCGATTTTGCGTGGTGGAATCCGATACCATTTTCCGATATGGTTGAAAGCAAACCAAGATATGAAATCTTGCCGGAAGAAGTTGTGAATCTCACCGGAGAAGATAATAGTTTGAAATCAAGTCATATTATGGAGTAACATCTGTACTCCTGTACAGAAATCCCCTATTACTAGGGATCCTAGTACACATAGCCATGTGGGGAATGGAAAGTTGACAGCTGTAGTTGTACCCACTATTTCATGTCAAAACCATGTGACCTCTTTAATGAAGGAATCTGTTATGGGCCTTAGGTCAAGGTCCGAACAATTAAATGAAGAGTATAATGGGCTGGACCCAGCAAGCCTATTTATTTTTAATAGCATATCCAATTCCACCCAGCCCAATCCAGTAGAAGATTGGATCCTTGAAGATAAAGAAACAAAGTTCTGCCCAAAGTATGAGAAGAGGCTAGCAAGGTGGAAGTCTCAGTACCTTTCACTATGGGGCAGAGTGACTCTGATTAATTCGGTGCTTGATGCACTTCCAACATATATGATGTCATTATTTCCTGTCCCAACAGAAATCACCAATAGGTTGGATAGCATCAGGAGAAAAGTTTTGTGGCAAGGGAACAAGAGAAGGAAGGGGTATCACTTAGTCAAATGGAAAACTGTAATCACTGAAAGGAGAGTTGGGGGTTTGGGGATCAAGAACATGAAGAACCAGAGTAAAGCTTTGAGGATGAAGTGGCTTTGGAAATACTCAAATGATAATCAAAATTTGTGGCGCTCAGTCATTAAGGCAAAATATGAAGATAGTGATAGTTGGATGACAAAGGAGGTTACCACTCCTTATGGTCTTAGCTTATGGGAATCCATTAGAGTACTTTGGAGTGAATTCAAACCAAACACCAAGATCAAAGTGGTAGATGGCATAAAAACTAAATTCTGGAAGGATGATTGGCATGTAGAAGAAAATTTGGACACTCTTCTCTGACATCCACAGTTTAGTTCCTCAGACTATAGCTGACTCCTCAAGGGTGGAATTTTGTATTTAGAAGACACCTCAATGACTGGGAGCTTCCAAGAGTAACAGAATTTTTTAGAAGCATTGACCAGTTCAGTGGTATGGAAACAAGACAGGACAAATTGCAGTGGTTGGGAAACTGTAAAGGAAATTTTAAAGCTGGTGCAGCATACAGGAAGCTGAACCATCAAAATTTGCAGTTAATCAAATGGCCCTGAAAACCTATATGGGAAGCCAAGATCCCCTGCAAAGTAGCTTGCTTTGGGTGGTTACAGGCTAAGAAGCAGTATTGACAGTGGAGAATTTAATGAAGAGGGGAATTCACTCTGCTCTAGATGTTTGTTCTGTGGGAAAACTGCAGAAATTGTCGATCATTTGTTCATCCAATGCGAAATCACTGGCCAGTTGTGGAATTTGTTTTTGAGACTCAAAAACATCTCCTAGTCCATGCCTGGTAGAATTTCAGAGGCTCTATATAGTTGGGAAGAAGCGGGGACACAAGCAAAAAACAAAAGCAATTGGAGAATTGTCCCTGCTACAATTTGGTGGACAATTTGGAAAGAGAGGAACCTTAGAGTTTTTGAGAATAGGGAGAGTAGTATGCAACAAGTCAAACTGAATTGCATTTTGGCTCTATGTTTTTGGTGTAATCAGATGTACTCTAATGATACTGTCTCTATCATTGATGTCTTAGATTCATTATAGGGATAGGTCAGTGTTTTTAGAGTTTCTCATGTAAATATGGTTTTTGGTACAACCTATGTACTGTTTTATGGATAATAGAAACTATCACCATTTTTCAAAAAAAACAACAATTATTTGGTTATGCTATTTTGGGATTTGCTTTAACCGAAGCTATTGCCTTGTCTTCCTTAATGATGGCCTTCTTAATTGTCCTTGTCTTTTAGAAAAAAGAAAAGAAAAGAGTGGAAGCGGGCTAGTCCTTGAAAATGCTCGGTACTTTAGTGTTGGGGACAAGTAAGATTATTAACAGATTTATCCGCCATCGTTATCACAAATTGAATATCCTGTTAATGTGCCAGCCGTAGCCCGTCTTGCTCTTTCAATTCCATTTCGAGAGTCATCATAGCTCTTTTGGACTTATACATGCAACACTCTTTTGTCTTTCGACATAGACCCTTTTTCCTCCTTGCGATACAAAGGCAATGTCAGGGAGGGTGAGAGAAGGGGAGCACGTATGGGTGGTATGAAAGCCATAAGCGAGGCATGTGTCTTTCTCACGAAGATGCGAAGCCTAGAGATTAGTCTATTCCAAATTGACTGAAAAATCCGAGGTAGGAGGCTTGATGACAGGTGATAAGGTGAGGAAAAGTTGACCTAAGAAAAGATTGGTTCTAAACCACAGCAGAATGAGGTTTTTTCCTTTTCTATCTTCTGGACAACTTTGTAGATGAGAATTGTGGAAAGCAAAGGAAATACTAGTATATAGTATTCCATAGGTAATACAGTAGCAGTTTTCCGAGAAAACAACACAAGAGCGAAAGCTCACTAGATGTTTCTGAAGTCATTCACTACCCAAAGCAAAAGGTAACTCTAGTCTGAAGAGCTCTAGTGTATTACAATAGCATAGAGGTTTTTCGTATATTTGGTCTAAAGCTTCTAGAGCACTAGTTTCAAAGAGGATGCTAAGTTTATCGAAAAAAGGTGGCCATGGAAAAGAAGGTCAATCTTTTGCTACTTATTCGTGAGTTGCTCATCTATGTGGAACTCCAGGGACCAACTAGAACATGCTCCCTCTAAGAAGAATGGAGTGGAATCTGCATTGAAACATCACTCTGATATCAAGAAAATTGGAATGCGAGTTCCAAGATCAGGATTCAACTTGTACTTTGTCAGCTGGTCAATCTAATCATGTGGAGGCCGCCACAAGGTAGTGATAAGGTCTGCATATACTCTACCCTCTTCAGACCCCACTTGTGGAATTTCGCTGAGTAGAATTTCACTGGGTATGTTGTTGTATTCAATTGAAGAACTTAGATGAAAGGTGATCTATCTATGAATCAGCCTTAACTATCCTCTTTCCGGATAGATATGCCCCCCCTAATTGAATAATTAAAGGCTATAATTAATATAAGACTCATATTTATGATTTTGTAGTCTTATTTTTTATTTTATTTTTTACTCAAAAAATAAGACTACAGAATCATAAATATGAAGCATAAAATTATTCTTACCTCTTAAAAGATTATTCTTGAAATGTTGTAAGATAACTCTCATGTAGCTAGTACACAACAGTGCAAAAAAAAGAATCAATAATATTGTGTATAAGAAAAAGAACTCCCCTATATACAGGGACAAATCGTGCACCCCTCTCCTAGACATCATGGGATTGAAATTCTACTTATATGGAAATAATAAGTAATTAAGCCTAACCAGGAAATTTTAAACTAAGAAAACAAGTAAAAATTAAATATTTCACTTCTTCGTAAAAGGCTAAAATGTCTAACAAAATAAGGAAAGAAGTGTCAAGTTTGCACCAAAAAGACACCCCTATTTGCTTCAACTTGGGCATGAGTTTCGAGCCCCTTGGGCGAGATTTGCAGCTCTTTTGGGGGCTCCATGTGGGTCCCAGTTTTTGTTTTTCTTGGCTTGAACTTGGACCTTAAAATATGTGCAGGGCTAACCCATTCTTCACTACAATTCTTGGACTCATTATTTTGGCTCTTCTAACAAAATAAAGGAAAGAAGTGTCAAGTTTGCACGGACGCGCTTATTTGCTTGAATTTGGGCGTGAATTTTGAGCCCCCTTGGGTGAGATTTGCAGCTCTCTTGGGGCTCCATTTGAGTCTCAATTTTTCTTCTCTTGGGTTTGGACATTAAAATATGTGTAGAGCTTAGCCATTCTTCACCACAATTCTTGGACTCATTTTCTGGCTCTTCTTCCGGATAAGCATCTTTTTGATTATCCATTGAAGCCCGACAACCTTGGCATGCAGCTCCTCCTATTAGATGACAACACATCCCCATTGTATGTAAAATAATTTCCTTTTAAATACTTTCTGCTATTGCGGTCTTGGTAACTTATGTTTGAAATTGTTTCCCTCATATGATTTTTCTTCAATTGGTTCGATCATTGGAGTCATTAAATAAAATCACAGAGATAAAAGTCATGTCAACTGTCATATAAATCCTCATGGTAGCTTGGTATTGCTTCACGGTCTGAAGTTCTCTATCAATGAAACATAACCCCAACTCAGCAACTAAGCCAACTTTATTTTAGTAACCAGTAAATAAGAAGATTGGTGGTCAAATAGTTTCCATAGTGTTGCTAGTAGAGGAGCAAGATGAAACTTGACAGAGACTTTCTCAATCTGATATAACCTAATTGCATTGTTTTGTTGTCAGGTACCTCCAGAAGACAAAACTTCATGCAGATGTAGATGAGTATCACTTTTTCAATACATATTTTTACCAGAAGCTCAAAGAGGCTGTACTGAGCAAGGTATTATCTTCCCTCTGATAGAAAAGTTTTTCATGCAAGTTTAACTAAGCTGTATGACTAGTAATCTTTTCTAATTTCCAAATTAATAACTATGTTACATGAACTTGGTTACCAAGTATAGATCGAATACTGGTGTGTGAATAGTGGCATACACTGGATCTTTTGTAAGCGGTGTTGACATTTAAATAAGTAAACAAATTGTTAATTAGTGAAAATATTATTCAAATCATATTTAATAAAACACAACTCATGTAAATTACTGCATCTTTCCTAGAAATACACATTGCATGAGTAATTTTTTCTTTCAAGTTTTTGCTTGAATCTCTTCAATATATTAAATACTATATTGTCCAAGTTAATATGTAAGTTGTATGCTTGGTTGGCTGGTACATTTATTCATTTTAAGGAGTTGCTGGATCAAGCCTTACTCAAAACCAGATCTTTAGCAGATATAGAGAGTCACTTGATTAGAAACTAAAAAAAAAAAAGAAGGGAAAATCCAGCACTGAGCCGATTCTAACACCTGACACATCGTAAACTAGGAATGTGCTTGGTAATCAATCTAAGAAGATCAATCATTTAAATAAAGTTCTTTTAAAATATTTCTATGCCTATTCTGTTTTAACATATTATAAAATGTGAAATTTTCAACCGCTTGGTATAACGTGCGTAAGCCCCTGTATGTGAAAGTATCTAGTATGGGATGTGTAGGTCCTTTACTAATTTTTAGCATATTTCTGAAAGTTCTGTGCAAAGTAGCCATGGCGTACACGTTGACACAGGTACGTCAAGACAAATGAAAGTTTATGTGTTATAGATCAATACTGAATTTCGTAGATGGATCTCGAAAGTGCTGAGCCTTGTTTGCAGCTTCTTTTTAATGGGCAAACATGGGGAGGAGAGCAAAGTTAAGAGGATCTGTAGTTTTAGGTGTAAAGAGATAGGTTTAGAGGATTCAGAACAGCTTCTAGAATTTTTATAACCCATATCAGTATTCACTTTCTGTTTCTTCTTTTGAAGGTACCCAACATCTCCTTAATGCTGAGGAATACAACATTACTATTTTCCAAAAAAAAAAACATCGAGAAGTGAGCATTGTCCTTGTCTTTATTTATTTATTCTCCAAAAAAATTTAAAAAATATATATATATAAGGTGACAATGACCCTGTAAAAGCCACTGATACTCTTAGACTCCGACTGATTGTTGGTGTGTAGTCGTTTTCTTAGGGATTGTTTGGTAGAGTGTATAAAACAACATACCCAGTGAAATCCCACAAAGTAGGTTCTCGGGAGGGTAGAGTTTACGCAAACTTTACCACTACCTCATGGAGATAGATAGGTCGTTTCAAAAAGACCTTCGACTCGAATGTATCCGCCCAAGTAAAAAGAAAAACAATAGCTATAGAACAATGGTTAAACAAAGAGCATGTCAATTCTGCAAGAAAAAACAAAAGAATAGCAAAATAACGAAAAGCAGTAACAACACACACAGTTATAAAAGAACTTAATCCTATGACAAACCTAAAACCGTCACTCCTACTAACCTTCCACCTTAATACGCGACCTCCACTCCTTTATATCTAAGGTCATGTCCTTAGTGATATAAAGTTGCATCGTATCTTGTCTAACCACCTCTCCCCAATTCTTTTTTGGTTTACCCTTACATCTCTGCATTGCCCCTAAGTCTAACCTCTCGCACCTCTCAACTGGGGCATCGACACACCTCGTTTGCACATGTCCAAACCATCTCAATCTTGCTTCTCTCATCCTTTTTTCCACTGAGGCCACTCCCACCTTCTCCCGACTAACCTCATTCCTAATCTTGTCACTCTTAGTATGTTCACACATCCATCTCAACATCCTCATCTTTGCAACATGTATCGTTTGAACATGTGAGTTTTTAAATGGCAAACACTCCACCCTATTTAACAAAGACGGTCGAACCACCATTCTACAAAACTTACCAACACTCCACCCCATTTAACAAAGACGGTCGAACCACCATTCTACAGAACTTACCTTTAAGTTAGGTGGTACTTTCTTATCACACAATATTCCAGAGGCAAGCCTCCATTTCATCCATACTATCTCAATACGCTGCATGACATCATCGTCAATGTCCCCATTACTCTGGATGACGGACCCAAGATATCTAAAGCTTTCTCTCTTGCTTATAGGTTGAGTGGCAAGCCTCACTCCATATCCACATCATCCATCCCAACATGGAATTTGTACTCCAAGTATTCTGTTTTGGCACTGCTTAATTTGAACCCTTTGGACTCTAGAGTTTGTCTTCAAACCTTCAACCTAGCATTAACTCTGTCCCGTGACTCATCAATCAGTGTTATGTCATTTGCAAATATCATACACCAAGGAACCTCCTTCTGAATAGATCGTATCAGCTCATCTATCACCAAGGCAAAAAGAAAAAGGCTCAGCACAGATTCTTGATGTAGTCCCACCTCAACAAGAAAATGCTCTAAGTCTCCTTTCACCGTTCTAACTCGAGTTTTGGCTCCATCATACATATTCTTTATCGCTCAAATATATATCGTCGGGACACCTTTAGCCTCCAGACACCTCCAAAGGGCATCCCTCCAAGACTTTGTCATAAGCCTTTTCAAGATCAATGAACACTATATGAAGTTCCTTTTTTCTTTTCCTATATTTCTCCAACAGTCTCTACACAGGATGGATTGCTTCTATAGTCAATCACTCCCGAACTGGTTCTATGAAACGGATACTCCTCTCCTCGCCCATATCTCCACCACTCTCTCCCAAACCTTCATAGTGTGGCTTAGCAATTTAATACCCCTGTAATTATTACAGTTTTGGATATCACTCTTGTTCTTGTACACTGAAACCATTGTACTCCACCTCTATTTGTTCAGGCATCTGAGCTGTCTTCAAAGTAACATCAAACAACCTAGTCAACCACTCCATAACTACCTTGTTAGAGCTCTTCTAGAATTCCACCTGAACTGCATCGGGTCCGATCACTTTTCCCTGCTCATTCTACTAATAGCATGTCTAACATCCTCAACCCTAAAACACCTGCAGTACCCAAAATCTCAAAGGCTATCAGAGTGCGCCAAATCGCTCAATACAATGTCTCTATCTCTTTTTTCATCTAAGAGTTTGTGGAAGTATACTTGCCACCTCTTCTTAATGGAGGCCTTGTCCACCAACACCTCACCTTCCTCAACCTTGATGCACTTCACTTGATCCAAGTCGCGAGCTTTTCTCTCTCTCTCTTTCGCGAGTCTATGCAATCTCTTATCCCTTAATGTACAATAAATATTAAGGGATCGTTTGGTAGAGTGTATAAAATTAATGCTTGCATTAATAATGCTTGTATTGGTTATTCATGCATTAATTATGAAGAGAGTTTTTATGCATTGTTTGGTTTGGTGTATTTATCAATAACATGCATGCGTTGCATAATTTTTCAATAAAATATTTATTGACATGCCTCCACTATATTTTGCTAATGCATGCATAATCCCCTTACATTACGAATACCTTGAAATCCATGGTATTAATTATAAACACCTTATACACAATAGTGTGTACAACTACTGTAAGCAGTAGTTATACATAGCATTAAAAAGTATACCAAACAACGTACTACTAATACACCAAGTTAATATATGCAATATTATTGCTAATACACTCTACCAAACGATCCCTTAATATTTATTGTCTTGATATTATCTGTGTTGAAGTATGCAACCATCTCATCTAAACTGTTAGAGAGGGCACTCTTTTACTTAATTAATTATGCCTCAACTCACCTTTCATGTGTGGGCCTGGTTCTTTTTCCATTGGCTAGACACGTGGAAATTCTTTTGATTATGTGTGGCGGTAAGACTTGAACCCAAGATTTCTGCAATTTTGATACCGTGTTGAAATGTGCACGACCATCTCATTTAAAAGCTTAAGCTTTAGAGAAATACACTTTTAATTAGTTAATTATGTCTTCATATGCAGTACGGATGCTCTGAAGACAAAATGTAAAGTTGCAGATGACTATGCCATTTGAACTCGATTTTCTGATGGAATATATACTGAAAACTCAGGAACTATTTGATACTATCTTTATTTTCTTTCCTAGTTCTTGCAGTGTATGACATTCTTTGAATATCAGTAAATCTGAATCCAGTTCCTAATTCTCTACAGCAGAATGAAAAGGAAGCTTCATTTGTCAGACTAAGAAGATGGTGGAAAGGGGTGAATATATTTGAGAAAGCCTATATATTTCTTCCCATACATGAAGAGTAAGTTGTGTGGTTCCTTTTACCACAATTTTGATTTACAAGGATCTAATTCAAGTATGCTATATTTGGAGGATTTTTACTTGGTTTGTTTGTGTTAGGATCTTATAATTATTATCCATATCATTCAGGATCAATTGGACTGATTTGTTCCTTGTAATGTCATAATTAGATTGATTTCATTTTTTTCTTAGGACATTTACTATATTATTTAACCTTAATTAGTTGAGGGAGCAACATACAGTGAGCCAATTTCTCATCTCCCAAACAGAATCCATGCACTTAGTAAGGAAATAGTAATCGTCGAAGAGAAAACCCACTGCCGAGCAATTTTTTTGGCAACTTAGCACTGTTCCGAGGTTTCTTTGCTCTCCAGGAGTACTATGCATCACCAGTACCACCAGCATAATAAGAACCCTTGTGCAACCCCACTCAAGGAATTCAGCTGCTTAGGGTTGTTCATGCGTCTTCACATGCCATTACCTAAATCATTCTCCGACATCACATGCCTCACGTGCCGCTACTTACAGTATTTTCCTATCCATTTTCTTCACACAATAGAGTAGCCTCTTGATTCCGATATCTTCCATCGACTCTCCACTAGGTTTTTTTTTTGTACGTGGTTGTTTTACTTAAGCTATGTTTCCCCCAACTTAGTCACTGTCCACTTTAATTTTTTCCAATTTTTGGGAACCTGGAGGTCAAGCAATCATTTGAGACCCTCTATTTTTAGGTTCTACGGCTTTTCTAGCGAATAGACCACTTTTCTGGCTATTCTTTATAGTAAACAGGTTGCTCCTGCTATTATCAGTTCCTTCTTGCTTCTGATTTTGGGGGAAAATTATGATCCACATATTTATCCCCTTTTCCGAGTACATTTCTTCATTTACTTGGACTTCTATTGAAAAAATGTCACTTGGAATGGATGCTTTTGGCTAAAAAAACATGGGATCTAGGAATTCAAATCAAATGATGACCACAGAACCTTTGATTGGCAGCGCAAACTGCTTGGCCTTCTTCGGTTGCAATGTCTGGGAGTTCAGGATAATTTAGTTACAAAAAGACTAAGGATATTTGATTGAAGGGGCATAGGAAAAGATTGATGCTCAATTATGTAACCTTTTATGAAAGTCTTTTGACTCAACTTCGATACCTTTGAATCATCCATTTCAGACATGTTTTACAGTTTGGGCAAGGCTCGTGATTTATATACTAACATCTTTCGTTTTTATAATATGATTTCTCGGATGAGTTAATACCCAATTTTTTTGTTTGAAACTGGTAACTTGTGTGTGCGCGTGTGTATGAACACACACACAAAAAAAATTAGCTAGAGTTGGCAATGGTTGTCTACAGGTGACTCATCTACAGTATGCCGATTATGCTCTCATCTTTTGTGATTCTGAAAAAGATCAATTGAGATATATTAGGGTGATACTAGTTCTCTTTGAAGGCATATCAGGTTTACACATAAACTGGAGGAAGAGTTTTCTTTACCCTATCAATGAAGTTGCAAATATAAATCTGTTGGCTGGTATTTTGTGTGGTGAAGTTGGGGCTCTACCAATAATTTATCTTGGAATGCCTCTGGAAGCTAAATTAACGTCTGTTGAAATTTGAAACTGTGTAATTGAGTAGTGTGAAAAGAAATTGGCAAGAAGGAAGATCCAATACTTGTCTATGCGTAGCAGATTGACTCTAATTAACTCAGTTCTTGACAGATTTTGATCGAGACTAGACAGATCTCTAGTGCCTGCTTCTTGGGAAGAGTTGACATCCAATGTGATCCAGGTTCTTCTTCCATGGATGTTATCAGACTATTCACCTATCTTGTTGGACGGTGTTAGAGGATGGTGCATGAACTCTGCTTTTAGATTCGAAAATGTGTGGCTGATTTTGAGGAAAAAGTGGCTAGTTGTTGGAGTAGTTATGTGGTGGAGGGAAGGCCTCTTAAACGCTTGCCAGGAAGTTGAAATTGCTTAAAGCAGATATCAGGGTGTGGAATAACGAGTGTTTGGAAGGGTAGAAGTGAAAATGAGGGAAATTATGAATGAAGTGGGGGATTTGGGTGGGGAGGGAGTTAGAAGAGAGGGAGATGGAGTGGAAAGAATTGTTGGAAAGGGGGTTAGCGGATTTGGTCTTGGCCTAGAGGTTAGTTGGTGACAAAAATAGAGGACGTTATGGTTATAGGAGGGGGACTCTAATACAAAATTGTTTCACTGGATAACAATCACATATAGGAGAAGGAACTACATAGAGTCGGTGGAGGTCAATGGGACGAGTCATACGGGGAAGGAGGAAGTAGAAGAGGCACTTGTAGATTTTTATGGATGTTTATTTAAAGAGGAAGTGGAGTGGAGGCCTAATTTGGGGTGACTGGGGTTCAATCAAATTGAGGAGTACGAGTGGTTAGGAAGGGCAATCGAGGAGGAGGAGATGAAAAGGGTGGTGGATTGTTTTGCGGGTGACAAAGCATCAGGACTATGGTTTCTCTTTGGTTTTTTGTCCAGCATTGCCGGGAGACAGTTTTATGTGATGGATGCTATTGTTGAGTTTCCTGAAAGAGGGGAATTCCAGAAAAGTATGAATGCTTTATTCATTTTCATCAATCCCAAAAGGGAGGCGAGCCACGAGCATGAAGGACTACAGACCTATTAGTCTAGTGGGAAGCATCTATAAGATCCTCTCTAAGGTGCTTTCTATTAGAGTTAAGAAGGTGTTAGATGATACTGTCTCTACTTTGCAGAATGCTTTTGTCGAGACAAAATCTAGATGCAACATTGGTGACAAAGTGATGGATTCTAGGAGAAAGCAAGGAGTGCAAGGTGTGTTGTGCAAACTTGATCTTGAAAAGGAGTGTGATCATGTTAATTGGAAATCACTAGATTCTATTATGCTTCAAATGGAATTTGGGACTCGGGGAAGAAATGGATTTATTTCTACATTTCTTTGGTGGATTTTGTGTTGGTGAATGGTAACCCATACATATTTTTGGGAGTTTGAGGGGTCGGAGACAACGGGATCCTTTGCCACCATTGTTGTTTATTCTAGTTATGAAAGATTTTAGAAGGATGATGGATAAAGTTGTCTTGCGGTGTTACTTGAGGGGATTTGATCTGTCTTGCGGTGTTACTTGAGGGGATTTGATGTTGCGGTAGGGGTGTAGGGACAATATCAGTGTCTCACTTATTATTTGCAGATGGTACCCTTGTTTTTCTTGATGCAGTCGAGACTCGATTGGATTATTTGGCCAAGTTCACTCTTGGTTTCAGGCGGTGTTAGGCCTTAAAATTTATTTAAGAAAGTGACTTTATTCTGGTTGGGGGTTTGAATTGTAGGGTTGGAGTCCTTCAAACTACATATCTTGGTGTACCGTAGGTGCATCGAACAAGGATCATACGGTATGGAATTTGGTTCTTCAGATGGTTGAGAAGAGGACTAGTAGGGTGGTGGAAAAGGTATTTGTCCAAAGGCGAAAAGGAAGTGCTCATAAAGAGCACACTACAAAGCATCCCAACTTACTTCAAGTCTTCGCTTCTTGCTCCAACTTCAGTCATTGAAAAGTTGAAAAAGATTCAGAGAAATTTTGCATGGTACGTGGCGGATGGGGCAAGAAAATTTACTTGGTGTGGTGAGAGCCTGTCACATCTCCTAAAAAATGGGGAGGTCTTGGAATTAAAGATTTAAGGGTCTTTAATAAATCTTTATTAGGCAAATGGCTTTAGAGGTTCGGGGTGGAGGTACTAGTTTGGTGGAAGGGGGTGATAACTGATATGGGACTACAAAAGGTGGTTGGAGAACTAGAGATATCACTTTTTGTTTCGTTTATGGTTTGTGGAGGAGTATTATGAAGGGGGATTATGTGTGGGAAATATCCCATTCGAGGTCTGAGATGGAAGGAGAGTACTATTGGGGGCATAAATGGTGTGGGGACATATTATCGAAAGATGAATTTCAGAGATGGTACAAAATATCTTGCCAAAGAAATTTGATGATACAACATATTAAGGGGACACAAGGTGGAGTCTTTTTGGGACTTGAGATTTAGAAGGGAATTTCAAGATTGGGAAGTTCTCGACCAGTTGATAAACCGGACGATTGGTGGTTGGGCTTGGGGAACCATGGAGTGTTTTATGTGAATCACTTCTATGAGAAACTGTTGGTTAGAGAGGAGAATATGTTTCCATGTAATGCAATATGGATGTCAAAGGTGCCGAGGAAGGTGTGTTTTCACTTGGCTAGCCACTAGAGGGGTGATTTTGATAGCAAAAAGTGAAAGGTCGTTTGCTTCAGTTGGTGTTACATGTGTAAGAAGACGGGTGAGGATGTGGATCATCTTTTTCTACATTGTGGGTTAACCATGAGGTTATGGTGGGATATGTTTAGGTGGTTTGACACTCCATGGGCAATGCCAAATGCTGTGAAAGAGTTGATGTTTAGCTGGAAGACCGGAAGTAGGAGGAGAAGACGAAGGGCTTGGAACATGGTTGCAGTTGTGTTAATGTGGCTTGTTTGGAGAGAGAAATAGGAGAGCTTTTGATGGAGTAGAGTCGAGTTTTTTCCAGTTGAGGAGTAGTCTCCGTTCCCTTATTTTCTTTTTGTTGCTCACACAGTTTCTTGTTGTATAATTGATTGGGTGGAGTTTGTAGAGCATTATGTCATTTTGTAGATTCTCCACCTTTTGTTTTACCCCTTGTATATGCCATTTTAGCCATGTTTATAATTGAAAATATGTTTACCCGATCAAAAAGAAAAGTTCTCTGTATCCCAAAGCATCTTGAATTTCTTTCCTTCCAAATTCTGGGACCATACTCCATCTACTTGTGTTCTTTGCCAGTGATCCTGCTTCCTCCCAACTCTACAGAGCTTCTGTAATCTTCCCAGGCGTAATCCAGGATATGCTCTTAAAATTAATGAAATCCTCCATAGTTGTTCTGTCACCTTGCAATGTAGGAATAGATGGTTAACTGATTATCTCTGCTTTAACTCCACAGAGAAAGCAGCAGAAGCACATTGTGATCTTTCTTCTCATTAAATTGTCCCAAGTGAGGACAACTTTCTTTGCCAAAAGCAAAACAAGCTACTTTGTGTGGAATATTAGTTCTCCAAATATGCTCTCAATGCCAATTATTAATCTGCTGATAAGACTGGTTCATCAGTCTATAGGCTGCATTCACCTTAAAGCACCACTGTTGTTACCTTGCCACCTTCATACATCTTTCCCTGCCTGGAACCCACTGAATTGTTCAAGAATGCTGTAAAATTCTATGGCAGTTCAGGCTTCAGATGGAATTTCACTAAGTTGCTAGGAATCTTCACTTTCGGTGCTGCACCCATGTCGACACGACGTGGGTGTGGGTTCCGTACCAGATTTGCTCAACCAAATTTGGATACTTTGATTCAAATTGACAGAGAAATTTGGGACAAATTCATTGATTTTCGTAATCAAAACCAAAAACTAAGGTAAAATTGAAGAAAGTGGAGTTCCTTTTAAATAAAAATTTCTATTTGCTGCTGTTTCTGGAATCTCCTCTTGATCAATTTTTTCTCCTTGGAATACCATTTAAATTTTCCACATAATGTCTCAGAAGCTAGACACATAACTCTATTTTTAGATATTTGAATTATTTTTAGCTGAGTCCGCGTACTCTTATCCTTACCTGGATCCATATCTCCAATCTTAAAATTTAGATCATGAAAGTTCCAACCTCTAATTAAAAGATGTAAGAAGCAAACAAAGGTAAAAATGCTCTCAGACGTGTTTCCTGAGTTTTTCTCTTTCCTACTTCCTAGGATTGTAGAATTTCTTTTTTCCGTGCTAGCACCGGAGTTTGACCTGTCTAATAGCTCAGTTTTCACCCACTATGGTTGCTGCTAATATTTTCTTTCCTCTTTCTCCTTACTCTACTTCTTCGTCTCTTTTTCATATCATATTTCTGGTGGACTTTTTCAGACTTTTCTACAATGGGGAGAATAGAATGTACTTTTCAGCAGGGTTCAAGTCTTATGCTATCACTAGGCTTAAATCAGGGTCGGATCTACAGTTTGATTGGGTGGAATGAAGCCGTAACTTGATGTGTAGAATCACTTTCAATGGCAAGATTATGGAGTGGATATGCTCTGTCCTTCAGGAAGCTTCTCGAGACAATGGATCGCAACCGAGAAGATGGAAAACCACGGAGCAACATTGCTTATACTTTTGCTCAAGGAAAAGCAACAAGCATGGCAGATTTATCACTATTGTATCAGTACAGGGAGACAACAGATTTGCTATTATCCTCCCCGAAGTTGCATTTAATGTAGGGTGGAAGGATATTGCATTTAAGATTGACAGATTCATTAAGAAAGGCTCAAGTCCATTTATTACAAACTTTCTCAGAAACAAGGATCCTAAAGTACCATATGCAGCTACCTTAGGAGCTAGCAAGTGGCAGTCAAATGATCAAAAGGAAGCTATGGTTTCTACATGCAGCAATAAAATTGTTGTAGAATGACGTGATGCTTCCACTGAGAATGGATAATTAGCAAGATGTGTTGTTGGCCATTTCAGAAGTGATTTGAAGGAGATGCCAACTCTTTTGGACTTAAGACGATGGGTCGTTTCGAGTTGGAAGAACACCTTCGGGGTGAACATCTACGAAATGGAACTCTTTTTTCCTTTTTGAGTTTCCAAACATATATATGGCAGAGCATGTTATGCAAGGAACATGGGCTTGGTAAAAGGAGAAAATCTTCTTGGAGTGGTGGTCGCCGGTTACCAGTTGTCAGGTGGCCGGTTGTTGCACGGACATTCAAGAGAAAGATTGGACATGGATCAGAGCTATGGGGCTCCCGTTACACCTCTGGTCAGAGAACTTTCAAAGCCATTGGAGACCAATTTGGTGGATGTCTACAAGCAGAGGAAGAAACATCACTGAAGAACCATCTTAAATGGGCAAGGTTGAAGATAAAAGGATGGGATAGGAATGTACCAAGAGAAGTAATAATAGAAGACAAGAGTTTGATCTACATTACACCTATCTGGAGTGAAACGCCGATGAGGGTGGTCATTGGAGAAGATGGTCAGAAAGTTATGAGAAACCGTCAGGTAATAGAGAGTTTCAATTAAAACTGTGGTGCTGACACTGCAGACCACGTGAGTGCTGAAAAAGGTTAAAATCTAGTCAGATATTCTTGGGGCAAGGAGACGCAGGCACGTGAGGGAGAGTTGGTCTTAGATATTTTAAAAAAGAAAAGATTTTGGGTCTTCTATTGATAGTGGCTGAACCAATTGAAAATATTATAGGAAGCTAATGATAAGAGTTACAGAAACTCTAGCTCTGTTGTGGGGTATATTTAAAGCTCAAGACCATAAGGAAAGATATGGAAAAAATTGTTGTATTTTCACACGAATCAATAAGCCCAGCTGTTTCGACCCTCTTAACACTTAAATAGAAGCAAATACATAATGTTTCACTGAACAAAATTTGCAGCTGGCAGTAGAGCAGTGAGAGGAGAAAATACACGATACAGATAACAATTCCACATGCAACACTCAACTAAACAATATAGAGAACAATTTATCGCTGGTGGATCAATTTTAACAGTTGAATCACTGGCTTATCGAGGATATCCACCTCTGGAAGTTCAAGTGCAGATAGCAGAGGAGGAGGCTGCCCTATGGGTGAAAAGAAATATTATGAAACTCAGTAAACAATTTGGTGTGGATTTTCAGGGGTTTGAAGATGAAGTATGGTCCTTCTTATTGAAGCTCTACCAAAAAAAAAAAAAAAAAGACGGGAAAAACTCAATAATGCTGAACCAACATTCCCTAAACGTAGGGGCCACAATGAAGTGAATAATCTTTCTTCAATTTGGAGTTGAATTATGGAGAGCCGAGGAATAGGGGGAGGGAAGCTAGCAGTGTTTCTCAATGAAAGTACACTTTATTTCGTGGAATGTGAGGGGACTAATGATATTGATAAAAGAAGGGTGATCAAATCTCTAATCCATGATTAGAGGGCTGATATTTATTGTTTTCAGGAAACTAAAATGGAAGGCGATTATGGTGAAGTAGTTAAACACTTATTCAATAATAGATGGGCTGATTAGGGGTTTGGGAGGTCAATAGAAGAAGTGGAGGGATCCTTATCATGTGGGACAAAAGGATTTGGGCAGGGGAGTTAATCCACTTTGGTGTTTCTTCTATTTCGTGTAAACTATGCTCTACAGTGGACAATTGCAGCTGGGTGTTAACTGGTGTCTATGCCCCCAATTACAGGAAAGAAAGGAAGGAGCTTTGGTTGAAACTGGCAGGAACTAGAGGGGCTTGTGATGGAGCTTGGGTAGTGTGTGGGGATCTTAACACTACCAGATTCCCAACAGAAAGAAGGAACTGCAATGCCATGGAGGACTATAAAATCATTTAAGACCTCGAACTTATTGACCCTCCTTTTCTAGGTGGAAAGTACACTTGGTTTAGGGGTATTAATCAAGAATGTTCCTCAACAATTGATAGATTTTTGCATTCTGTGGAATGGGATGAGAAGTTCAGCAAAATTAAACAATCTGTGCTACCCAGGATTATCTCTGACCATTGCCCTATTTCTTTAAAATGTGAGGAGTGGGATTTTCCCAAATCCTATCTTAAATTTGAGGATTGGTTGATGGAGGTAGCAGGTTTAAAGGAAAGGGTGGAGGAATGGTGGACATCTTGTGAAATCTCAGGTAGACCAGATTACATTTTGGCCAGCAAATTGAGGTTCATGAAATCAAAACTGAAGGAGTGGAGTGTTTCAAATAGGGGGAACCTAAAGACTAAAAAGGCTGATATCCTGTACAAATTCGGCTCTATGGATAACATACAAGAGCAAAGATCCTTGACAGAGGATGAATTATTATTGAAATCAAGTTTACAAATGGAGTATCATAAAGGTGGCAAAAAATGAGGAAATCGCTTGGAGACAAATCTAGAATATTATGGCTGAAGCAAGGAGATAAGAATACTAAGTTTTTTCAGAGAATGGCCAATTGTCATAAGAGATATAACCACATTGACAAGTTAGGAGTGCAAGGAGATGCCATCATTGATCCACAAAGCATTAAGGGAGAGATTATGGAATTCTATCAGGAACTTTACAGTGAGACAGAAGCTTGGAGACCCAATTTCAACTTTCAAGGTGATTATAAAGTTATTGAAGAGTAGAATGAATGGCTACAGAAGGACTTTGAAGAACAAGAGGTGTTAGATGTCTGAAATTATGTGCAGCTGACAAAGGCCTAGTATCACAGACTTAGAACTTCACTAAGACCTCCGTGCGGCACTTGTCAATTTGCTCATGAATATTTCACGATCTTGCAAATACATGTAAGCCCTTTCTAACTTGATCGCTAAGGGAACGCTAGATTGAGAAGACAAAGAGAGCTTTAAGAAAGAAGACTTGTATTAGACTTGGAGAATGCTTTACAATTTCTGGATGCCCAACAATGCAAATGACCCCCTCTATTTATACTTCCTACTTGGGGTCAAATTGTAATTAATGTTTACATTACAAGTCCCTCTCTAGAATTTTTCACACAAGTCTAGAGAAAGCTAAAGACTACAAGATATATCTATATAATTCTAGAGTCTTCCATAAACCACCAAAAAACTCTAAATTTCTCCCCCTTTTATAAGGTCAAGTGGCGGGTCGTCACACTCTCTCCCACCTGATGTTGCGACGTCCTCGGCGCAATGTTGTAGTAGGAACTCCCAGTATCCAACTTTGGACTGCCACAAGTCTTTGTGCCGTCCCCTTGTGGTCTTCTTCGGAGTTCGCCCCTTTTCGCACCCGAGGAGCACTGCTACAGTTAGCTGTCCCTATTCCAGCTTGGCTTCCTTCGACGGTTTCTCCTTCGACGACTTTTCCTCTTAGCAGGCGTGGAACATGATAATGACTTTTCATTCTGGAACCCCTCCACAAGTCGCAAGGCCGACAGTTGAGCTTGTCCCTCTGACTTAGGCACACCAGGAACCCCTTGCTCCATGACCACAAGTTGTTGGAGGTATGGATCAATCACTACGTGGTACTTCTGAAAAAATTCCTGCCTAAGGATGATGTCAAAGAGATCTATTTGTACGACATGAAAGTTGGTCTTACCATGCCACTTGCCCAATGCTATGTCGATTCTCTAAGCAACTCCACACACATGAGTCATTGGCGTATTGACTGTCCTAAGTTGCCCATTACTTGGGTTATACTTCAGCCCTAACTTGGTTGCCGCCGACTTAGTCACGATGTTAGCCTCTGCGCCTGTGTCGACTATGGAACGAGCGGGTCACACATTGATCGTGATGTCCACGTACTGCGCACTATACGCCTTCAGCTTATCAGGTTGTTACGTGACAGCTCCGCATAGCCCAATTACGCCTACCTGTGTTGTGCTTGATCCTTCCCCTAGTTCTTGCGCCTGTTCTTGTGCCTTCTGCTTCTTCCGTTCCCGTAGTATGGCACCCAGGCTCTTCAGCTCAGAGCACTTCTTATAACTATGCGGCCACCGCATATGTAGCACTTAAACTCTTTTTTGGATTGTGCCTTGCCCTCTCTGTTGTTTTGTAGCCCGGACCTCCTATTATCAGACCTACAAGTGTCATGATACTTGGGATGTGACTGTCGAACCTTGCCTTTGCCGCCATCTCCCCCACCTTGGTGATGACTACCTCTCAACTCCTCTTCTCGGTCTCTCTCACCTGTCGTGCCGAGAGTCCGTCAAAGCCTCTGCTTGTGTGATGGCCTCGTCGATGGACCTAACTTGTCGGCGTTCCAACGCCGTCCTACCCCAATTTTGTAGCCCGTCCATGAAGTGGAACATCATGTCCTCATCCATGAGGTTAGGGATCTGGAGCATGAGGGTAGTGAACTCCTTCACGTAGGCCCTTATGCTACCCGTCTGCTTCAGCTCCCTGAACTTTCGCTTCGCCTCATAGATGACATTGTTCGGGAAGAAGGCCTTCTTGAACTCATTTTTGAATTGCTCCCATGTGTCAATGTTGCATAGCACCTTCCCTATTTACGACTCCTTTCGTTTCCACCACAACATTGCCATCTCCGATAGATACAACACGGCTGTGTTGATCTTCGTCTCATCGTTCCTTACTTTGTTACACTTGAAGTAATTTTTCAAATGCCACAAGAAAATCTCCACCTCCTGCGCGTCACGAGCACCTTTGAACACAGGTGGCTTGGGGGCCTTGATCCTGACATCCCTTTCTCCAGTCGGCACAACATATCTCCCCTCTACTATGACTTCCTCGAGCGCCTTTACTCTAGCACTCATGGCTTCCAGCGCATCCATGAATCAGTGCTCCAAGGAGGTGATGGCTTCTTTCACCTCATACTCAGCAACCTTACGTCCGTCCAACTCCTTCTAGATGCTGTCATTTTCATCAAGGGTGAATTCCTCTAAGGTCTTGAACTTGCCATCGAACTGGTTCAAGCGCTTGCCAAGGATCGCCACTGCTTGTCGAGCAAGTGACGTTAACGGGTTCCTCACCACGTTCGTCATCACTCACTTCAGTGGCCGAGAGTGAGTGGGATGTAATGGCCTAACTTGGTGCCGGCTCAATCGGCAGCCCCTCGTTCCTCTTTGAGTTCTTACCCTTGCGTGGCTTCTTGCCAACATCCAGCCTAACGTTGGCGGTGTTGGTGGCGTCAAAGTCTCCTGCACTTGCCATGCTTCCCTTAGTAGAACCTGCTCTGATACCGCGTTGTCATGGACTTAGAACTCTCGCTAAGATTCCCGTGCGGCACTTGTCAATTTGCTCACAAATCTTTCACGATCTTGCAAATACAAGTAAGCCCTTTCTAACTTGATCGCTAAGGAAACACTAGATTGAGAAGACAAAGAGAGCTTTAAGAAAGAAGGCTTGTATTAGACTTGGAGAATGCTTTACAATTTTTGGATGCCTAACAATGCAAATGACCCCCTCTATTTATACTTCCTACTTGGGGTCAAAGTGTAATTAATATTTACATTACAAGTCTCTCTATATTTACACTTTAGTCCCTCTCTAGAATTTTCCACACTAGTCTAGAGAAAGCTAAAGACTACAAGATATATCTACATAGTTCTAGAGTCTTCCATAAACCACCCAAAAGCTCTAGATTCCTCCTCCTTTTATAAGGTCAAGTGGCGGGTCGTCACACTAGGCCCATATGGCTACTCGATGGGATTTTTTAATTGTTGTTGGGAGATTGTGAAAGATCTGATGAATACTATTAGGAATTTTCATATAAGTGAATACTTTGAAAAGAGCTTTAATGCAACTTATATTGCATTAATTCTCAAGAAGAATGGTGCTAGCAGACTTAAAGATTTCAGACCCATTTGTTTGATTGGGAGTGTGTATAAAATCACATCTAAGCTACTCACAGAAAGGTTCAATCTATTGATGAACAAGCTGGTAAATGGTCACCAAATGGCTTTCATAAGAGGTAGGCATATTATGGATGCAGGCTTGATAGTCAATGAGTGTTGATTCCAGATTTAATGGACAGGAAGCAGGCACCTATGTTAACTTGATATTGAGAATGCCTATGACCATGTTAATTGGAACTTTCTCCTTAAAGTTCTAAAGATATGGGATTTGGTGTGAAGTGGATCAAATGGATTTCTTTTTGCATAAAGACTGCTAAATTTCCAGTTTTGGTGAATGGGTCTCCAAAAGTTTTTTTCTCATCAAAAAGTGGTTTGAGACAGGGTGATCCCCTTTCACCCTTTCTATTTATTATGATTGAAGGGTTGGACCAGATGTTTCAGATAGCAAATGAAAGGGGCTTCTTGAAAGGGTTCAAAGCTGCAACTGGGGAGAACAATGGTATTGAGATCACTCATATGCTGATGATTCACTGGTTTTTTGTGATGCTGATATGACGAAGTCAAATATTTAAGAACCATCCTGGTGATTTTTGAAGCAGTATCAGGGCTCTGTGTAAACTGGAATAAGAATATGCTTTTCCCAGTCAACAAAGTGGACAACATCCAAGTTTTGGCAGGAGTTCTAGGGTGTGAGGTGAGATCCTTACCTACTGTGTATATAGGGTCGTCTTTGGGTGCAAAAAGTAAAGTTTTACAAATCTGGAACGGTGTTATAGAAAGGTGTGAAAAAAGGCTTTCTAACTGGAAGAGGCAATATTTATCATTGGGTGGTAGGATCATTCTAGTCAATAGTGTATTGGATGCTCTCCCTACTTATGTCATGTCTTTGTTTCCTATCCCTTCTATGGTTTTGAAAAGATTAGATTCCTTAAGGAGGAATTTCATTAGGCAGGGCAACAAAGTAAAGAAAACAATTCATTTGGTCAAATGTGAATACCTCATCACCAGCAAAAAGGATGGAAGACTTGGCATTAGAGACCTCAAAGCCCATAATCAAAGCTTATTGATGAAATGGTTATTAAGATATAACTTAGAGACTAATGCATTATGGAGGAGATTTGTGCGTGATAAATATGGCCAAGATGACCACTGGTGCTCTAATTCTGTGCATTGTCCCTTTAGAGTTGGAGTTTGGAGAGCCATTAGATCGTTGTGGCCATCTTTGGCTGGAAATATCAGTTTCAAAGTGGGCAATGGGAGGAAAATTCTCTTCTGGCATGACTACTGGCTTGGGCATGGTCCTTTTAAAAATTCTGTTCCCTCATTTCTACACTATTGGTAGTTTACCAGATATTAACCTTGAATCAGCTAAAGGAGTACATGGGTGGCATATCACTTTTAGAAGATTATACATGATTGGGAATTGGAAACTGTTGTGGACTTTTTCAATACCTTGGAATCTTTCCAAGGTTTCAAAGAATCTGAGGATATGTTATGCTGGAAACTTGGAACTGATGGAGTCTACAGTCAAATCTGCATACAACTATCATATTAGGCAAAATGCACAATTTGACCAATGGCCATGGAAGTTCATCTGGAAGACTAAGGTCCCTTACAAAGTCTTATGTTTTTCTTGGCTTGTAGTAAAAGAAGCATGTCTCGCTCAGGAAAACGTAAGAAGAAGGGGATTTATCTATGCTCTAGATGTTATATGTGTGGTGCAGCCAGAGAAAATAATAGCCATCTGTTTTCTACATGGCCCTTTAACTAGACAGTTGTGGCAACTTTTTTTAAACTTGATGTGACTTAGATGATCTATGCCAGCAACAAAGTGTGATTTATTGAAGTGCTGGAACCTATGTTGCTCGGACTCTTCAAAAATGTCGATCCGTGTGTGTGGGATCTTCCAAAAATAGTGTATTTTTGAAGGATTCAACACGGATGTGGCAACGTTTTTGGAGAATCTGAACAACTTAGGCTGTGGAACTATAATGGTAGTGCAGTGAGACAAGAAGTGGTGGAAGCTTGTATATGGTGGACAATTTGGAAGAAGAGGAACTATAGAATTTTTTAAGACGAAAGCAATTATGTGCAGAAAGTCAAGATGAATTGTATTCTTTTGTTTCATTTTTGGTGTAAAGAAAACTATGTAGAAGAGACTGGATCATTAGTTGATATACTAGGTTCCTTCTGAAGCAGTAGTCATTAGCATGGTTGGGATCTTGTAATTATGGTACAGATCTAATATAAACATATATATGTATATAACATACATATATACATACATGTTACCAGTTTCAAAAAAGAGATCCAACCTCTAGATCCGCATCCGGATTGGACACCCACACCCGGGTCGGAGCAACTTAGACCAACAATATGAAGTCCAATCAATATCCTTCAACAAACAATAGATGGTCACCTCAGTTTCACCCTAAGTTGCGTAGACTCTTCACTTTCAATGCCGCACCTGTGTCGGATTCTCCAAAAATAATCTACTTTTGGAGAATCCGACACGCATCCCATTGACATTTTTTAAGAGTCTGAGCAAAATAGGTTTCACCTAGCTTGGAGGTTTAAGCATGCCTCAAGAAAAGCTTTAGCAAAACATGGTCTGGTGCGCTGGGGGTTCTTCTCCATTGGCATACGGACTGATCATCCTAGGAAGGAGCTCTGTATCAAGGAAGACAGGCTGGTGAAAATCCTCAAAATCTTCTCTACTTGCTCACTTACACGACTTAGAAGTCTCTGGCACACCTACCAGGTTTCTATCTTGGGTGGTTATACTTGTCAGCAGCCACATCTCAATCTATATAGCTACTACATCAGCCAACCAGCCTACCCAATAATCCATGTACACTGACCAGTTCAGCCTGGCAGTCCTTGTTAGCGGACATGTCTAGTTATTGCTCATGCCTGCCCACCCTCCCC
>JBCEWC010001054.1:0-45080 GCA_038996855.1 Solanum aculeatissimum
ATATTCCAAAAAAGCGACGGACAGGGACCCCAAGCCCGTCGTTTTTTTTTTTAAAACCAGAAAAGTGACGGACAAAGGGACCCAGTCCGTCGCTTTTCTGGTTTTTTTAAAAATTAAACCACGCAGTCCGTCGCAATTTCTTTAAGTTCGTCGCTTTTTTCATTTTTTTTTTTTAAAAAACCACTCTGTCCGTCGATATTTCGTCGCTATTTTGCCATGCGGTCCGTCGCTATTCAAAAAGCGATGGAAGTGACTGCGTCGCTTTTCCGGAAAAAAGCTATGCAGTCTGTCGCTTTTGCCCGTCGTTTTTTGGCGTTTTTTTAGTAGTGATGGTTTGTGAATCTTCATCCATAGAAGTCAGGTCAAATTTCTAAGCCTTTAAATCTTGAACACAAAATTAACTCTACGTCTCGTAGAAGCATCTATGACATGTCCTATTCATTCGTAGAATCCAAGTACTAAAAAGGCAATTCTCTAAATCTCATTCCACGAATATATATCTACGGCCTTTAGAGCAGACTATGACTCGTAAAGTGCCTCTTGTCCTGTCTTTGTTTGACTTCTCCAAACTCTTTGAATCTTATCTACAATCGTCATTTATGACCCATGGAACTGTTTATATCCCATGAATGGGTCTCGTGGATCCTTCAAGTAATACTCCAAACTATTTTAACTAATATTAGCCTAAAAACTTCAATAAAAGAGTTTAGTTCTACATAAGGTGAATTTTTACGGATGGGATCTACCACTCATAGAAGTATTCACAGACTGTTGATGGACCCATGGAACTCAACTCCTTAAAGTTCAACCTAAGTCTGACATCTACAAGCCTAGTTTATGGCCCGTAGAAAGTTTCATGAATCATAGATGGCATTCGTGGAAGGAAAAGCCCTGAAACCTTTCACATCTCAACACTTATTCCATGAGTTGGGTCTACAACTCGTATAATTTTGTAAGATCCATAAAAGGTTCCATAAACCCAAAGTTTAAGAACTTAATGTCTCAATATTTTTTTCACAAACTGACAGGACAACACGTACAAGGTGTTCATAGACGTAGAGTTTAGAGACCCAAAATTCTAGTCCAAATTGAAGTTGTACAAAAAGGTTGTACAATTTGTAAAAGCATCTACGACCCTTTTATGCTTTTCGTAGATCACTTCGACAGTATTTAGTGTAGGATATTTTTGTCCTTTTCAATCAAAATCTGACTTTTTGGGACTAATTTAGTCCCTTTGTTAGTACCCTACGTGCCTTTACTCTTATTAACACTTAAAATATTTTGAGAGTAAGGATTAGAGTGGAGAAAAGTTAGGGTTCAAGAGTTTCAAGTGAGATCTTTGAGTTTCAATTGCAAAATAGATTTTTCAAGTATATAAGACTATTCATAGCATTGAATTGAGTCTCTGCACACATCCTATATCTAAGTTCTATCCTTAAAGAGTTCAAATTGAGTTTTGTCCCTAATTCCTTTGAGTTCGAATGAGTTATGATTTCTATCATTGTAATGACCCTCCAGGTCATTTCTATGATTTTGTGAATATTTTATCAATTTAAGCATTTGCATAGTGACCTCGAGCTATTTGTGACTTATGGACATTGATTGTTCGGTCGTTGGGTGAATCTTTTGACATTTATGAAGTTTTTGAGTTAAACGGAAGATTATAACCATAAAATAAATTTTCAGGTAAAGTCCTGGTAAATGGCCTTGGAACATAATTTGACAGTTTCATCAGCTTCGGAACGATCAAATTAGGCTAGGAACATATTCAGTGTAGTTATATCGAGTTTTGTAAATTTAACCTCTGAAATAGATCAATAGTTGATTTTAGTCAACACCATAGGGAAACATGCCCAAACAGGAACTTTTACAATGTGACTAGCTATGAAACATCGAGTTTGGTCTAAGACGACCTTTCGTTTAGTTTCTGAGGCTTCTAAGTGCAATTTAACCCCTTTGGTAGATCTCAATATTAGAAAGTGGGACCCACATTGGAACAAAACGACCTCTGGTGAGAATTTAAACTATACCGCTGAGTCAAAAATGTCGTTTCTGATAAGATTTCATATATGGTTTATATTTTTTTGACTTCGAATGAGGTTAGAGCACCGAAATTAAGTTCAAGCAGTTGCTGAAAATTAAAAGGCGATGCAGGCAATGTGGCCATGGCGGTGAAGTGATATATATTGAGGAAAAATTTCCAGTTCGCGAAAAGAAAATTCGAACAATGATATCTCCTTTATTTTTTATCCGATTTAAGCAATTCAAAAGGCTAAATTGTATATTATTTCAAGAGGAACATTGTGGTAGCTTCAAAAATTGATTTTGGCATACCATTTGAGGTAAAACTTGATATTTTTCTGCTGTAAAGTTGAATATATTTTAGGAAATTTTGATATGTGATTTCTTATCCATTTTAAATCAGATTTTGGTAAATTTAGGTCTATTCTATGTGTTTGCCGAGGCACACGTTGTGGTAATATCAGAATTAATTGATAGAGCTCTGTTTGGTACGAAAATGTGATTTTAGTTGTTGTTTATGTTTTGATTTTTCGAAAAAAATCAGAATGCAATATCTCAGTCGTTTCTTATCAAAATTGAGTGAAATTTGGGTCTGAATTGTACTGCTTTTTGAGACCTACATCGTGGTATATTTAGATTCTGTTAATTTGACTATATTTTTAAGGAATTTGGCTGAGATGCTGTTGTTGTACTTTTTCTCGATAAGAAATATCATCTAGTTTTTGGGCTATTTCTTGGTGTTTTGAGCCTCATTTTGAGCTCAATTTTTTGCTATAGACTTGGGGTAACATAATGGTCAATTTATGGGAGTTGGTTTGATTTTTCAAGTGTGAACCCCACTTTTTTCCATTTTAGTTGCAATCGACCTATTTTTTCCCATTTCTTGAGATATTATAGCCAAAACAGTCGTAATTATATTGTGAGTCATATTTTGATAGCCAAGCGGCATTTAGAGGCGGTCAAACAGGGTAAAGCTCACATGGATTGATTCGAAGCATGTGGAGTCTCCTTCCAAGTAGGCTAGATTTTCCTCACCTCTAGATTGAGCTGAAATATATGTTACTGAGAGTTTGTTCGTTGTTGAAATTTTGAATAAGATATGTATATATGTTGTTAAGGCTGGGACTATCATTTGGACTTTATAATACCTATATCTGTCATGTTAGTTGTTGTTTAATGTTGTGTGGGCTGTGAATACTTTTAATACAGATTGTAAAGGCAAAGAAGGGTGCGATTGAGGTAAGGTAAGCATTGATGCTACCTTTATACCTACTTTTGACTATTTGACTGTTGGTTTAACCTATTGGACGTTCCCATACTTATAAATATACTATCCCTGGTATGAGTCGAGTGACATGTCACTTATGCTATGATTGTGTCCTGTTAAAGGATAGATGTAAACCTTTTCCCTGTGATTGATACATGTCTATTTTGATACTTGTTTACCTATGTAGGTGGTTTGGTACCGTTTGAGAGGCAAGTTGCTAGTTATACTCCTGGCTACACCTGGTAATTATTTGGTTGTGCTTCTATTGTTGCAATTCTATTAGCGTACCGTGTTTATGTTTCTCTAGTGACTGAATTGTGATCTTGATTGTATGATGGATGCTATACACGGGGGTTTCGCCGGACTGCCTATTGTTTGTGGGGATATTTATTGTGTTTATCAGCTGGGTTCCTTGTTATTTTGTCTGGGGGACTTGTTACAGTGTTAGATGGCTTATATATGGTTGTCCAAATTACCGGTGGTACTTATAAGTTAAATTGTTGTTTGTCATTATGGGTTTCCGAGTATTTAGGGTTATAGTTCTACATGAGAGGTACATGCTAGACCCCAGGAAACTAGTTAGGTTGTCCACTATTATTCAGAATGTGGATTGCATGTGTCGGTTAGATTGTCTATGATTATTCTGAATACCTGTAATGTCTTAAGTTGAGATGGACTTGTTGACAGCTAGATGAGATTTTATATTATCCATGTTGATATGTACATTTGTTTGATTGCTTATATGCTTGATGAGTTGTCGGATACTGAGATACATGCTATACTTTGGGACCAAATTTTATGTTGTACTCATGATTATATGTTAAGGGTATTGCCTTCTCACGCCATGGGAGGGTACCCTTGGCGTGACCGACACTTGAAGAACCACTGTTGATTCCCCAAGAGAACCATCTGGCCTCATCATCACATCATACTCAACAATGAAAGAATACTCAAATAAAAGTCAAGAAATAGATCAACTGACTAGATCCTCTCATAAATAAATGTTTTCAATGAACAAAGTTTGAAAAATAAATAATAGTCAACAACCTCTTCTCAATGTCTATGAAACATCTATCTCTAAGCATCTGGATGGTGCCAATGATAGGTTCATGGTTACCTTAAATAAAAAATAAAAGTACCAAACTCAAAGCAAGAAAGATAAGTGGAGTATCCTCCAAATGTAGGGGAGGACTCACCAACCAGCTGAATACGATAAGATCCTCAATGGAGCGCTTGTTAATGACCTCTAATACCTATCTTTAAATCATAAAATGATGCAGCCCAAATGGACATTAATACATTGAATATACCAATATGTAAAATAGTTAGAAAGGAAAGGACATAATCTAAGATACTCAAATCAAGTAACTCAACTCAAAATCAACCCAACTCAACTCAACTCAATAAAATATGCAAGTTTAAGAACGTAGTCATGATTTTAAAATAACATCCATAATATGAAACTCAGTCAAATCAGTTATGCAAAATTAGGGAGTTTCTTTGACCGACATACTCTTCACCCCACCAAAGTTGGTGATATACATTGAAGGCAACGTCGTTGCCACGCTCGTCCATCACTTATGAAGGTAAGGATGTCAACTCTATCTCTTAGATCCATCATCCTCATCCATCTTTTTGGGACAAAAGTTGTTAGAGTTAACTACACAACTATCCTATGTTGGCAACGTAGTTATGAGGTTTAAGTTACTCTTACTCTACCCAACTCGTTGCTCAGTACTACTCCCTAAACATTCTCTTTAAAAGTCTCATTCAAACTCATCTGAAACATCATCATCATCATCATCTTCCATCAATAAATATATTTTAAAAATAATTTGCATCGTCATCAAAATATTTACTCTAAACGTCGTTTAAACTCAATGCTCAATTTTATCAATAACTCATTAAAACAGGCATCATCTCACCAAGACTCTTTCTCAAATCATTATTTATGCTCAAAACTCATGTTCATGCAACCTCAGTAAAATATATTTAATTTAGTTCAAATTCATCTTTGCTCAACACATAAAAATGACCATCAATCTCAATTTGACATAATATATAAAATTAAGTACAATCCTCAATTAGGGTTCATGTAAATGAACACATGAACATGCATTCCAATCAAATACCCAACTCATGAACATCATCAATATATCTTCATTTGCAAGAACTCAATAAGACAATATATAGCTCAAGAATTCAATTCAAGAAATTCAAAGAAAACTCAAACTCAACTCAAATCAATGGAGATTAAGGGGCATGTGGACGAACTCGATCCAACGTTGAGAGACTTCGATTTTTGAAGGATTTTGAAGAACGCACTGGCTTCTCTTAAAACCCTAGCTCTTTTCCTCTTGGAATTTTATTCAAAATCTTTGAATATGTTTTTAGCATAAATAGACTAAATAGTTATGTTTAGGGTCTTAAATAGATGTAAAAATATCAAATTTAGGCTTTAAAAGGGTGGGAAAAGACTAAAATAATCCTCCTTAAAACATTTTCAAATTCATCCACAGGTAGATCTACGGCCTGTGAAAACTTCCACAGCCCGTAGGAGCCAACCTATAAACTTTTGGATAAATTTTGGGGGTCTCTGGATCCATTCTATGAACCCAATCTATGACCCTTAGAAGCACTTACGACCCGTAGTTGGGTCCGTCAATTTTGGGACTCAAAAATGGACTTGCAGAAGTTTTTCCATGAGTTAATAGTATGGGCCATCACTCAAACCATGACCCATAAGTCAATTCGCTGGTTCAACTCTACACTGACAGTCTGTAATAAAATGACCATAAAGTTTTACTCCAAACTCCAAATGAGGTAAAATTGGTAGCATTGGAAAGATAATTCAAATATCTTTCATTTGGTTAGTCATAAGACACCTAGTTCATTCTGAGATAAAAGCTATAGTCATTTGAATTTGAACCTTGCATAATCCAATGTGAAAAACTCACTCGATAGGAAAGTTTTGAACTCGACTAAGTACTAGAAGTTTCTTATGAACCTAATCTACTTTTAATACTCTTCACATATATAGTAATGAGACTTAAAATATAGGTACATGTAAGGCATCACTAGGTTCAAGCTTATATACTTATGACGAAAAAATTTAGATCATATGAATAGAGTTGTGGGTTATTACAATATCTCTCCCTTGGAATCATTCGTCCTTGAATGATGAGTGAAACAAGGATTAATTCATGGCACGAATAACAATCAAGACTCCTTCAAATCAATGAATCACAATCAACCAATCACCATCATACCCATCAATCATTTTGGACAGTCACAGATCAAACTCATAAAAGACAAATCAGATCAAGTCAAGAGTAGAGATATTATCTTAGAGATTCTCACCATCAGGCACGAATGGAACATTGAAACTCAATCAACTCAAATCTTTTAAATATCTCAGCAATCATTCATTAGAACTCAAGATGGAAGGCATCAACTTCAATTCGAGAATGGAACCATCGTGATATATAGGACTCTATGAATAACATTCAAGCTTAGAACCTCATCTCAACTATGTTCCTTTTCACGGTACTACACTCTATCAATTGAAGCTTATGGCCCCTATTCAATTCTACGCCTAACCAGATTCTCTTCTTCAATTCAGGCCTAATTCTAAACCCCAAAGAGTTATTCCTAAGATGACCATATTCATACAAAGCTAATCCCCAAAACTCAAGCTCTATACCTCCACAAGAACTTTCATTAAACGATCATTAGTCCTCTCCATTACATCACTACTCTTACTTAAAACCTTTACTAAGAAGTTGTCAATAGCCTATCACTATTACTCGCATAATAACAACCATTCCTTCAAGCCTATCATACTAACTACCTCGACCATATCTAAGAATTTTCAAACCTACTTAACACCTCTACATCTATCATCGTATGAGCTCCTACCTAGAGACATTCTAAGCTACTCTTACCTATCTATTTCACATTATAAGGCCTCATCTATCCCATTTTCCCTATCTCTATCCGTATATGGAACAAGTACAATACCACTATCACCATAAAGGTACATTCACTCCTCCCTGTCTACTCTCACTTCTCGGTCTACTACTATCAACATTATTATCTAGGCCAGAAGAAACTCATCATCTCCTTCTTTGCTAAAAGCCAACTCTATTATATTTCCGTTCAAAGGTAAGCATAATTTAACATTCGAGGTTTTCAATTTTTGCCATCAATAGTTTCATAACAAACCTAAGGTTAGTCTATGCCAAGGTCATCAAAATCAATCATATTCAACTCAGATATACTATTTGGGCACTCAGAGCAAATCATAACTTAGAGTTTTATGCAACTATGCACTAAGTCGAATGCATATCCTAAGATTCGTCTTACTTAATGATTTATTCTCAGTCCACGATTTTTATAAAAGCCATATACATGCATATTCGTTGTATCTCATTTGTTGCAAGTTGGCATCTTAATTTATGGCACACTATATGTGAAGCCTGTTAAAGCAAATCTCCCAACTAGCATTATCACTCTTAGAATGGCTATCTCGTTTTAGAATTATAAACCTAGTTTAGATTTATCACCTAGAAAACACCTCGTACCCTTCATTAAAAACTAACAGAGCCATCCACGGGACCACATTTACGGGTCGTGGTTCACCTATGGATCGTGACTTGGCTCATAGAAATATGTGCCACAAAAGTTGAGCCATTGGAGTTAGAGCTTCTAATCCATGAACACTCAGGATGACTCGTCGTTTCTTATACAAACCGTAAGTCCTCTTATAAAAATGTTCTAGACTTTAGAAAAATTTTGGGTCATTCAGCACTCCTTTTTACAAACCCTTTAATGGGTTGTGGTTTCTTATATGGTCCGTCCTGGTATCTCATAAGTCAACTTTCAGAAATCCTTCAACTTTTCACTTTCACTGGTTCGAATCCACGAAGCTTACCTACGACCTGTAGTCTCACCTACGGTCCGTGGACTAGCTCGTAGGATCCAACCAGCATCAAAATCATTAACTTTCAGTCTTCCTAAGGTATAAACATGTAGGGTGTTAACACATTAACATAAATCTCTTTTTAGTCTGAGCCACTCTAACTCATCCCAATAATAACTTTTTCTCTATACCTCTTAGGAAAAAAAATTAGATGGTACTTACTACTCTTTCATCAAAACTTATGGGAACTGAATCATCACCGCATTACTTACCTAATAGACACATAACTCTAGTTACAAGCCTTAATCAACCACCACTCTTACTATTTATTCTCTTCCTCTCCATCGTTATCTTTCTAACTTTATGATGATTACTTATGGTTTATAGACCTCAAATCAAACTCTTAGATGTTAACATTACACTTCTTAGAGATATAATTTTCCCTCTTATAGATGACATTGAAAGTAAGTTTTGGGTAAGAGAGCTTGGGGTGCATCTTGATTAGCTCAACTAAGTCAGTCATGGTATCTCCATGATAAATTAGCATAGACAAATCTTTATACACCCTCTCAACTAGAATAGTATCACTAATAAGAGTAGATACACTGAAAGATTTAGGAAGGCACTCGGGAGTTCTACCAAATCTACTAGCCACATTAGGAGACATAATCAATGAGTGGCACCAGGGTCTAGCAACACATAACAATCAAGACTAAAGACTCAAATCATACCTATCACAATATTTAGGGAGTTTTCTAATCTTGGTGGATACTTATGGCATACAACTAGTTTATGGCCCCGCTCTTGTCAGAAGTAGCACGTCTCTAATTTTCTCTAATTGGTGGTGTCAGTATGGAGGGTTGAGCTTTTTGGCCCAATTTGGACAATCCCTCTGAAAGTAACCCACTTGGCCACACTTATAACATCCGTCAGCTCCCATTTGACACCCCCCCAAATGAAGTTTGCTACACTCTCTACATGGTGGCTTTCCTTTACAATCTTGAGCCACACTTTTTCGGGATGGAGGGTTCCAAAACTTGAAAAAATTATTTCTCTATGGCCTCAGATTATATATGTTATTAAATGTGGGTGCACTCACTAGTGGTGACACATAACTCGAGAGTCTCTGCATAAAGGGGGACCTATCTCCATTTCCTTGATTATGTTGACTACGCTCATGTCCTATTAACTTAGATTTTTTGTTCCAAGGTTCTTCCCTCTTATTCTCCTTATCCTCTTCTACCCATCGAGAATTAGCAGCAAGTTGCGTATTAGACTCAGGCTCCTCTGTCTGAATTATAGTTCTTTTCCTAAACTGTGAGAGCATCCCTAGCGAGGAAATTTTAGTGATGATGGCATTTCTCGAGTTCACAGTGTGTTTGGATGGCATAGTCTGCAAACATGTAATGCACGAGTTAGAAGAGAGATCTTTTAGAGTTTAACTCTATAACACGAATTAGAATAAGAAATAAGTATAATAATTCCTAATATTCTATAGCCTTCTGCTTATAAAGTGTAGTGTACAACACACCCATAAACAAGACTCTACTAGACACAATTTCATAGAATCCCTAAGAAACTTGAATTATGTGCTCTGATACCAAGTTTATCACACCTCAGGAGGGTACCCTTGGCATAGACGATACTTGAAGAACCATTGCTGATTTTCCAAGAGAACCACCTAGCCTCATCGTCACATCATACTCAACAACGGAAGAATACTCAAATGAAAGTTAAAAAATAGATCAACTAACTAACTCCTCTTATAAATAAATATTTCTAATGAACAAAATTTGGAAAATAAATAACATTCAATAACTTATTTTCAATGTTTATGAAACCTCTATCTCTAAGTATCTAGATGGTGTCATTGGCAGGTTCATGACTACCTTAAATAAAAAAATAAAAGTACTAAACTCAAAGCAAGAAAGATAAGTGGGGTATCCTCCAAATGTTGGGGAGGACTCACCAATAAGCTGAATGTGATAAGATCCTCAACGGAGCGCTTGTTGATGACCTCTAATACTTATCTCTGCATCATAAAATGATGTTGTCCAAATGGATATCAGTACATTGAATATATTGGTATGTAAAATAGCTGGAAAGAAAAGAACATAATATAAGATACTTAAATCAAGTAACTCAACTTAAAATCAACCCAACTCAACTCAGTAAAATATGCAAGTTTAAGAACGTAGTCATGATTTGAAAATAACCTCCATAATATGAAACTCAGTCAAATCAGTTATGCAAAATTAGGGAGTTTCTCTAATCGACATACTTTCCACCCTACCAAAGTTGGTGATGTACAAAAAAGGCGACGTCGCTACCACGCCCGTCCATTACTTGTGAAGGTAAGGACGTCAATTCTGCCTCTTAGATCCATCATCCCCATCCATCTTTTTAGGACAGGAGTTTCCAGAGTTAACTATACAACTATCCTATATTGGCGGTGTAGTTATGGGGTTTTGAGTCACTCTTACTCTACCCAACTCGGTGCTCAATATTACTCCCTAAACATTCTCTTTAAAAGTCTTATTCAAACTCATATCAAACATCATCATCGTCATCTTCCATCAATAAATATATTTTGAAAATTATTTACATCGTCATCAAAATATTTACTCAAAACTTCATTTAAACACAATGCTAAGTTTCATCAAAAACTCATTAAAATAGGGATCATCTCACCAAGACTCTTTCTTAAATTGTTATTTATGCTCAAAACTCATGTTTATGCAAACTTAGTAAAATATGTTTAATTTAGTTCAAAATTCATCTTTGCTCAACACATAAAAACGATCATCAATCTCAATTTGACATAATGCAAAATCAAGTACAATCCTCAATTAGGGTTCATGTGAATAAAGACATGAACATGCATTCTAATCAAATAACCATCTCATAAACATCATCAATATATTTTTATGTACAAGAACTCAATAAGACAATAGATAACTCAAGAATTTCAATTCAAGAAATTCAAAGAAAACTCAAACTCAACTCAAATCAATAGAGATGAAAGGGCATGTGGACAAACTCAGTCCAACATTGTATTAGCCTTACATACTTGAGAGACTTAGATTTTTGAGGATTTTGAAGAACGCACTGGATTCTCTTGAAATCCTAGCTTTTGTCCTCCTAGAATCTTGTTCAAAGTCATGGAATATGTTTTGAGAGTAAATAGACTGAATAATTATGTTTAAGGGCTTAAATAGATGTAAAAATACCGGGTTTAGACTTTAAAAGGGTGGAAAATACTAAAATAATCATCCTTATAATATTTTTAAAGTCATCCACGGGTCAATCTATGGCTCGTAGAAACTTCCATGACTCGTAGGAACCAATCCGTAATTTTTTTGGATAAATTTTGGGGTCTCTAGATCCATTCTACGAGTCTAATCTATGGCCCGTAGAAGCACTTATGACCCGTAATTGGGTCGATCAATTCTGGGACTCAAAAATGGACTTGCAAAAGTTTTTCCACGAGTTAAAAGTATGGGCCATCACTCAAACTATGGCCCATAAGTTAATTTGTAGGTTCAACTCTGCATTGACAGTCTATAGTAAAGTGGCCATAACATTTTACTCCAAACTCCAAATGAGGGCAAATTGGTGGCATTCAAAATCTAATTAAAAAAGCTTTCATTTGGTAGATCATAAGATACCTAATTCGTTATGTGCTAAAATTTATAGTCATTTGAATTTGAACCTTACATAATCCAACGCGAAAAACTCAATCGATAGGAAAGTTTTGAACTTGACAAAGTACTAGGGGTTTCTTATGAACCTAATCCACTTCTAATACTCTTCATACATATAGAAATGAGCCTTAAAATATAGTTACATGTAAGGTATCACTAGATTCAAGCTTATATACCTACAAAAAAAAAATTTGAGTCGTGTGAATAGAGTTCTAGGGTATTACTAGCTTGTAGTTTGGTATCGGCACTATTTATTGCTATGCTCTGATGTTCAGTACAAGGTATTGTCTAAGTTTCCATGCGTTGTTATCTAGTTCAGGGTACCTTATGAACTCATCATGCCCTATTGTTTAGTCCAAGGTATTGCACACCCTGTTGTTTAGTCCAAGGTATTTCCTGAGTCTAGTACAAGCATGGTCTGAGGGCCTAGTCCAGACTAAGGTATATTGTTAGGTCAAATCTACGGTCCAAGATTCGAGTTCATTATTCCTCTCCAGATATCAGAGTTGGATTACTAGTTTAGATTCAATTGGGTGGTTAAGATCTTTGCCTTTAGTTACTGATCTTTGTATCCATACACCTAGACACCTTAAGTTTGTGTAGGGGTATACCATATAGGCTTATAGGGGCCCAGTTGGCATACAAGCATAAACGCTAGAGGCTTATACCCATGTACCACATTATACCTTGACCGTGTGACAGTCGTGATATGGTTCTACTCGGAGTCTATCGGTTGGTTCTATTGTACACATTTGGCCCTGCTCAGTTGGTACCTTCTATTTCTACTTGGTTGGTTCTTCTAGTTTTGCTCAATTGGGTTCCCCAGATTCCACAAACATAGTTGACACTTAATCTTCAAGTTTTGATAGTTGAAATCATTGCACATCACTTAGGTTATTTTAGGGTTCCATGGTTCTCTAGACATATTTATCTTTTGTCCTGGATTCGGATACATAGCACTGTAGTATTTTATTATATTTATTCTTACCATATTTACTGTATTTCACTCGGTTGGCTGATGATGCCTATTGGATGTCTTTCATTGGTACTCACCCCTATTTTTTGTATTTATTGATGGTGCAGGTCAAGGTACGAGCTATGTACATTGATTGGTAGCTTGTCAACATGTTAGGAAACTTTGGTGAGCATCAATAACTTTGAATATTCTACAGTCTCATTCTATTTTCTTAGATGTCTTTCGTATTCGGACACCGACCTTCTACAGTTATAGTTTTAGCTTGTATATGTAAGAGTTTCTCCTGGTTATGTATATATTTTTATTTGAGATTTGATTCTATCATAGCTCTGTACAGGTGACTTCTAAGTCCTGAGTAGATTGTGTTTGTCGTACTTATATGTTGCTAGTATCTTTATGATTAGTGATTCAGGATAGGTGTCGTGGGCATTAGGTTGGCTTGGATATAGGCAGGATCTAACAGGCATTATCATGACCTGAGAAGTCAGATCGTGACAAGGTGGTATCAGAGTCTTAGTTTACTAGTCTCGTCTATACAGAGCTACCATCTAGTAGAGTCATATGGATGAGTGTGGAGGCGTACGTGACTTATCTTCAAGAGGTTATGGGATGCTTAGAAAACTTTCCCCTTGTTGTTGATTTTGTTCATGTGGTGTTGCCAACGATCTGTCAATTTTCAGGAATTTGATTATTTCATTCCTTTGAAGATATGTTGCATAGAGGTCAGACTCCGGGTAGAGGTAGGGTTTTATTGTCAGTCCCTGATAGGGAGTAGCCCCTAAAGCCCATTTAGTAGAGATAGGATGCCCTAACTTTCCTATAGCTGGAGGCATCAGTCCCCCGTCCCCCATCGCCATGCACTTTTGTGATTACACCTGATGCACAAGTGGCTTTTGTGCAGTTATTGGTAGCATTTGGGGGCATTCAGCAGAGCCCTACATTGGCCTCATTTCCTCTAGTAAAGGCCCCAATAGAGCCTACCTCACAAAAGGCTCTGGTTGTACAGCCAGAGAAAGCCACCCCTTCTAGCATCAATGGTTGCTCAAGTTTTTTCTGAGATTGACTCCACCGAGGTATTCAGGGATGGCTGGAGAGGATGGCTATAAGTTTTTGATAGATTGTATGGAAAGATTGTTGATATTGAGATTGTTGGAGTCCCGAGGCGCAGAGTTTATAACCTATCAGTTGGATGGATTGGCCAGACAGTGATAGCAAACTTTCAGGGATACCAGGCTCGCTGATGCACCACCTGTGACTTGGGTAGAGTCCTTTGAGGAATTCATGAGAAGATTTGTTCCTAGGAGCCTTGAGAATAGACTTCGTGATCAGATTATTCATCTGAAGTAGGGCCTGATGATAGTGACTCAGTATGAGGCATAATTCTAAGAGCTCTCCACGTACGCCATGACTATTTTACCACCAGAGGAGGAGTGGATCCACTATTTTGTATGGGGTCTGAGTCCTATGTTGAGAGTTGGCACACATGCACTAGTGACTTTGGATCGATCTTATCTAGATATTGTGGATCATGCTTATACAATTAAACAGATTCTTTGTGAAACTCGTGAAGACAACAATAGTTAAGCCCACCATGATGGAAGCTACAATGAGACTCGATATAGGTCTAAGAAGCATCATGATAGGTCTTAGTAGATATCCCAATCCAGGCCATCTTATTCAGCCAGCCAGAACTTTAGGGCCCAGGAGGCAGATGGTACTAGTTATAGCAGTTGACAAAGTAGAGCTCAAGCTTCCCTAGGGTATTATGAGTGTGGGGATCTAGTTCACTTGTCCCGAGAGTGCCCCATGCAGATAGAGAGGTCCCAGATAGGCTAATTCACTTTGCTACCGGCTGCTAGAGATAGAGATAAGGATAGAAGTCATAGAGGCTACCAATACAGATCTAGAGATGATGTCATCCCAAGTACGATTACCTTATGCCAGTAGTCGGCTTCATGTTTATTTGATCCAGGTTCCACCTTCTTATATGTGTCTATTTATTTTTGTCGCTTGTTTGAGTATAAGTTTTAAGCCTCTTTTATTCTGGATTCGTATATTATCCTTGGTGGGGATCAGATGTGTAAGTTAGGTGTGGTGACCCTTCAGAGTTTTGATATTTGGGCAGGCTTGATATTATTAGATGGCTTGATTTTGATATTCTCCTGGGTGTGGATTGTTAGCTCCACATCATGTTACGATAAATGATTATACCAGAATTATCTTAACTATACCTGATATTTCCCCAGTAAGGGGAAAAGGTCTAATTATTGTACATTGACTGGTATTATGTTCTATATTCAGGCTCATAGATTGTCTCGACTGATTGTTTGACATACTTGGTCCATGCTTGTGATGTGACCGTTGAGGCCCTATTGTGGAGACTATTCTGGTAGTTATAGGTTCTTAGATATGCTTTCTGCTGATTTGCCAAATTATTGCTTAACAGAGATGTTAATTTTACTATAGAGTTCAAATTACCATCCATGGAGGATCAGGGTGAAGGATATCTCAAAATTGCATTCCAGACCTGTTGTAGTCATTATGAGTCGTCAAATTGTCTGTTAGGCTGATTAATCCCCTATTGTATCATGAATCTAAGGACTTATATGTACCAGTCGCATTTGTTATGGTAGACCTGTTGAGGGCCCTACTTGCTAGAGGTTGATTTGTTAAGTACTATAGTGTTGTGATTGATCTGTTAGATGTTAGAATTACTGGATCTTAGTCTATTGAGACAATATGTATTATGTTAGATTATGGTGGCTAGCTATGTGTTGTATAATGTTAATTCGCTATGGTTCTGCTTATTTGGCTTTAGGCCTGGTGGGTGATGATTAGTAATGGTTTGTATCCTTTGCTTGTGGTATGTTTTTTGCGACCGAATTATGACAGTTGCTGAGGACCGTAACTAAGAGTATGATATATACACCTATATACAGAAGAATGTACAAGAAGCCTATCAGTAATTAGTATGTGGGTATCTGCTATACTCATGAATGTTTGACTAATGTGAGGATGCTCATGATTGCTATGTGATTATTTACTCTATTTTTGAATATTTATTATCAAATTGAGGCTACTAATGAATGTTGCGTCAATGATCTATTATATTGAGATGATGTCTTGACTATTTTTTACATGTATGAATACTATTATTGTTGTGATTAACTTACTAAACAACGAAGGAAAAGGGATTAAGGTCCCTACAGCAGAATATGATTGCATTAGCAATTGTCTGAACTGTGTTAGCATAAGTTAGCCAGAAATCCACCTACGGTTAAGTTGTGAGGATTGCTTGCATAAGGAAATAGGAAATAGGGTAAAGTTCATACAGGGGATTATGGCTATAGTTATGGGTTATTATGGTTATTCAAATGCCTATTGAGGCATTGAGGGTACATATATCTAGCATGTTGAGTTCTTGTTACATTCTAGCCGATTGAGTTGATGGGATGAATGTTTGATCTTTGAGGGTCCCCTTGGAGTTTGAGGGCCTACTGGTTGCTAGTTATACTCTTGGCTACACATGGTAACTCTTTGGCTGTGATTCTATTATTGTGATTTTGTTGGTGTACCGTGTTTCTATTTCTCTTGTAACTGAATTATGATCATGATTGTGTGATGGATGCTATACCTAAGGATTTCTCCAGACTACCTATTGTTGGTTGGGATATTTGTTACATTTATCAGCTGGGTTCCCTGCTATTCTGTCTGGGGGACTTGTTACAGTGTTAGATGACTTGTATATGGTTGTTCAGATTATCGACGGTACTTATTAGTTAAATTATTGTTCATTGTTCTAGGTTACCAGGTATTTGGGATTATAGTTCTACCTGGGAGGTACATGCAAGACCCTGGGAGACCAGTAGGTTGTCTACTATTATTCAGAATGTGGATTGCACTTGTAAATTGGACTGTCTACAATTATTCTAGATACTTGTAATGTCTTAATCTGGGGTGGAATTGTTGATGGCTAGACGTGATTTTATATTACTCATGTTGATATGTATATTTGTCTGATTGTTTGTATGTTTGTTGGGTTGTCAAATACTGAGAGACATGTTATACTCTAGGACCAGATTCCGTGTTGTCCACCTGATTATATGTTGAGAGTATTGCTTATAGTTTAGTCTAGGCATAGTCTATTGTCATGACCTGATGTCTAGTCTAGAGTATTATTTATGTTGCTACGCCCTATTGTCTAGTCTAGGGTGTTGCCTGGGTTCATCATGCGTTGTTGCTTAGTCCAGGGTACTGCATACCCTTTTGTCTAGTCCAAGGTACTTCCTAAGTTCTTCATACCCTATTGTTTAGTCTAGGGTATTGTATGCTTTGTTGTTTACGTCCAGTCATGATTTGAGGGCCTAGTCCAGACCAGGGTACTCTACTAGGTCACATCCGCGGTCCAAGATTCAGGTTTTGTGTTCTTCTCCTACTATCAGAGTTAGGTTACTAGTTTAGATTTAATTCGGTGGTTGAGATCTTTGCCATCAGTTACTGATCCTTATATCCATACACCTATACACCCAAAGTTTGTGTATGGGTGTACCTTCCAGGCTTATGGGGGCCCAATTTGCATATATGCATAGACACTAGGGCCTTACACCCATGTATAACACTATACCTTGACCGTGTGATAGTCATGATATGGTTCTACTTGAGTTTTATCGATTAGTTCTATTGTACATTATTGGCCATGCTCAGTTGGTCCCTTTTATTTCTACTTGGTTGGTTCTTCTAGTTCTTCTCAATTAGGTTCCCTAGATGCCACAGACATAGTTGACACTTGATCTTCGAGTTTTGGCAGTCGATATCATTTCACATCATTTAGGTTGTTCAGTTGGGGTTCCATGGTACTCTAGATATGCTTATATTTTGGCCTAGATTTAGATAGCTAGGCACTACAATATTTCATTACATTTGTTCTTACCATAGTTATCGTATTTCACTCGATCGGCTGATGATGCCTACTGGGTGCCTTCTACCAATACTCACCCTTACTTTTTTATATCAATTAGTGGTGCAGGTCCAAGTATGAGCCATGTCCATTGATTGAGAGCTTTTCATCATTTTTGGAGACTTTGGTTAACATCAACAACTTTGGATATTCTACAGTCTTCTTCTATTTTCTGGGACGTCTTTTGTATTCAGACACCGGCCTTATACAGTTATAGTTTTTGCTTGTATATGTAGGAGTTTCTCCTAGTTATGTATATGGTTAGGTATATATTTTTATTTGGGATTTGAGTTTATAATAGTTCTGTACAAGTGACTTCCAGGTCCTGGGTAGATTGTGTTTATCGTACTTATATGTTGCTAGTATCTTTATCATTACTTATTCAGGACAAGTGTCGTGGACATTGGGTTGGCTTACATATAGGTGGGATCTAACAGGCGTCATCATGACTTAAGAAGTCGGGTCATGACAATCATTGAGATCCATGTTGAGATTGTGTTTACTCATATAAGTTTTATTTCTAAATTATTGTTAAGGACTAGTTTCACATAAACCCTACTTGAATTGATGATCATTATTTCCATTATGCATTTTTTGAGTTAATGATAATAGTTTTCATGCATTAATGAAAAGTATAAGTTTTTAGTGAACATGAGTATCTTAAAAGTAGATGTTATTGACTTTATGTACTATTTTACTTAGTTTAAATGAGCATGAAAATTGAGCAAAAATAATATTTTGAGAAAAGAGTTTTGATGAGATGTGAGATATGACTATTTTATATCACCCGGGGAAGGTTAATGTGGTGGTTGATGCTTTAAGTAGGAAGACTTCCAGTATGGGGAGTTTAATAGTTATTCGGGTTGAGGAGGGATCGTTAGCTAGAGATATTTAGAGATTGGCCAATGGGTTGGTAAGATTACATATTATAGATCAAGGTGGAGTGTTTGCTTCTATTGAGGCTCGCTCATCATTGATGGATTAGATTTGGGAGAGGCAGTTTGAGGATAAGAAGTTATATACTATTCGGGATAGAGCGACTAGACATGAAGCTAGAGAAATAGTGCTTGATTTTGATGGTGTATTAATGATTGGGAGTCATATCGTGTAACCAAGATGGGTGATTTGATCAAATTAAAACTTGAGAAGTCTCATTGTACTAGATATTCCATTCATGCAGGGACAACAAAAATGTACTATGATTTGAAGTAACATATTGGTGGTGTGGGATGAGGAGAGACATTGTTGAGTTTGTGGTGAAGTACTTGAATTGCCAAAAAGCCAAATATGAGCACCAAAGGTTTGGAGGTTTGATATAGAGGGTGCCCATGAGTGGAAATGGGAGTGTATTACCATAGACTTTGTAGTTGGGTTACCTTCTACAATCGGGGGTTTTGAATCCATTTGGGTAGTTGAGGATCGATTGACTAAGTCAACCCACTTCATTCAGGTAAAAGTGAAGTACACCACTGAGAGACTGGCCCAACTCTAATCTGTCAGATTGTGAGGCTTCATGGAGTACCAATTTTCATTATGTCAGATTGTGGTCGTTGTTTACTTCATATTGTTTAGGGCTTTACAATATGATTTGGGTACTCATTTGGATATGAGTACAAACTTTCACCCCCAGACCGATGGCCAATCCGAGAGGTCCATTCAGGTGTTTGAGAATATGCTTTGAGTATATGTTATTGAGTTTGGTGCCAGATGGGATCAACACTTGGTCTTGGTAGAGTTTGCGTTAAATAATAGTTATTATTCCAGCATTCGGGTGACTCCCTTTGAGGCCTTATATGGCCAGAGATGTAGATCACCCACTAAATAGTTTGACTCGATAGTGGTGGAGAGCATGTGTGTTGATATATTGAGAGATGATCTAGATCGGATGCAGCTAATTCATAGTAGGTTGGTGACAGTCCAAAGTCGCCAAAAAAACTATGAAGATAGGCAAATTCGACCTTTGGAGTTCATGGTTAGTGACATGGTATGGTTGAGAGTCTCGCCCTTAAAAGATTTTATGAGGTTTGAGAAGAAAAGCAAGCTCAATCTGAGGTTTATTAGACCTTTTAAGATCTCAGATAGAGTGGGAGAGGTGGCTTATAGACTTACCTTACCACCTAACCTGCCTTCGGTTCTTCTTATATTTCATGTCTCGATGCTACAATATTATATTCCAGATGAGTCTCATCTGATTTCCATGGATTCAATTGAGTTGAGCCAAAATTTGACTTATGAGGAGAAGTCAGTGGCCATTTTGGATAGGCTGGTGAGGAAGTTGAGGACTAAGGAGATCTCTTTAGTAAAGGTCCAGTGGAGCCATAGGCTCGAGAGTGAGACTACATCGGAGATAGAGTCAGATATACGTGCTCGATACTCTTAGCTATTTGAGTCTTTATGTATTCTCTTTATCTCATGTTCGAGGACGAATACTATTTTTAATAGTGGATGATACAATGACCTCGAAGGCTATTTTTGATATTTTATGAAAAATTACCATTTTGCCCTTCCCAAAAGATATCTAGGGTCATTTTTTGTTGAGTCTAAAAGTTAGATTTTGAAAATATTGTAACAAGTTGGAGTTTTCTAAAGAAAAAGTTTTAAAAGACTTAACATTTAAAATTTCGAGTTTTGTGGTCATCTTGATTTTTGAGTATCAAAATCTAATGTTGTTGATTCCATCAGCTCTGGAATGTTGAATCTGGTCTAGGAGAACTTGAAAAATTGAATTTGAAGTTCAAATGGAGATTTTAGACTAAAATTGCATTTTTAGTTGATTGTGGATCATAGTTTGACTTTGGTCAACATTCAGAGTTTGTATGCTTGAATCAAAATTCTGACAATTTTAGTGGTTCCAGATGATGAAATTACTGCTAGAAATAGTCTCGTTGTAATTTTTAGAGTTCCCGAGGTTATTTTGAGTATTTGAGTTCTAAATTCATTTAAATGATCTTTCTCGGGTTCTGGGCCAAGGAGGTCTCAAATTCAAATTTTGACGATTTCATTAAATTCGGAACATAGTTTCTAGTAGGGTTGCATGTATGGTTAATGTGAATAGGGTTACAAATTAATCTCGAGAGTCTATTTTGTGATTTTTTTTCCTTTGTTGTGTTTGTTGTAATCTGGTGCATCTAGTCAGTACTCTCTGATCGCGCCTCTATCTCTGCATTCGCGAAGGTCAATTTTGTTAGACCTCAAAGTTCACAAAAGAAGGGCTTGTGTTCGTGGACCTATTCCAGTTTGGCCTCTGCATTCGTGAGGGTGGGTCCCGCATTTGCAGAGGGTTTTTCCTCGTAAGCTTCCGCAATCGCGGAGCATTAGTGATGCCTGAAACTGTGTTCCTTTTAAATTGATGGGTTTTATTATGTTCCACCATTTTCAAACTTTCAAGCTTTGTTTTAGAGAGGATCTTCAAGGTTTTTCAAGGAAAATCTCTTGGGTAACTATTTTCTAACCTATTTCTTTAATTGTCATTGATTAAATTGTGTTTTTAACTTATAATTTGGGGTTTTAATTGTAGAATTTAGAAATTTTTTGGACTTTGATTCCTAATACTAAATTGGAGATTTCTACCTCATTTTAACTCTGTTTTCAAAACAATTTTCACTGTTGATGTCCTAACTACTTGGAGAACATTTTCATGTATTAAATTTAAGATTTCGGCTAACTTTTCTAGAATGGAATTTTTGACTATTTTGCCCTTTTCACCTGAATTGATTGATTTTAGTATTATTAGATTCGTTATGCAATTGTGATACTATATTTGAATAGATTTTTGTGATTCGAGGTATTGTCGAAAAGGGAAAGCTTTGAATTTGACTTTATTCGAGACTTTTCTAAGGTAAGTGGACTTCTTTGTTAAGTATGATTGAACCTTGTATGCTCTTATGTGCATGAAATTGAGTACTTTGGGGTAGAATTGTATCCTCATAGGCTTTGACCATGAAATTTTGAATTAATTAATTATTCATATGATGATATCTTGACTTGTGAATTAATTGTGGATTCGTAATATATGTGATCTTGTAAAGTATTTGATATTGATATCGATATGACACTTACATTGAGACGTGATTGATATTGAAACTGTGATAATATTGAATGCATTATGATATTGACACTGTGATGGCACTGAGATCATGCACATTGCATTCACTATTATTTGTGCATCGGTACTTGTGATGGCTACCATCGAGAGATGATTAAGGTAACATGTGGATTAGTGGTCGAAGTCTCTACCGGTCGATGTTTAGCTGAGGTTTCTATTGGCGAGCTGAGGTAATATGCCAGCTAATTATTTTGTGGCCAAGGTTATTTTTGGACGAGTAAGCGTTGGTCAAGTTCATTGTCGGCAATCATCATGGATACATGGTCCTTGAGGCCCCCATGGGTTTTAGTTTGATTTTATCAATGGATATATATCGTAGGATAGACATGTATCATGATTATTTGACATTACATTGTATTATTACATCTTATGACATTCACTTCAGCTCATATCATTCCTGGTTTGATATTATTATATGTATAGCTTGTGAGATTGGATATCTATTGTATAATTTGACTTGTGTATCCGTTGAATATTCTAAGATAAGATGTTATATGATGAGTTTATATTTACATTCAGTGATTTGTATATATTTTATTATGTTGGGACTTTTCTGAGTGCAAGTGTGTAGTTTGACAGTATGTGGTTGGGTGTTAAGGAGTGCTTGTGTTCTTCATTTTTTTACCTTAGGTTAGTTCCATTTGCTAAGTACCTTATTATTTGGTGCTCACCCCTTGCTATATTTTTGTAGGTTCTGATCCTGATCCTTCTTGCTAGAATTTTGTATTATCGGATTGATCTTTTGAATCACTTGTGAGGTAGCTGCTTATATCATCAGCAAGCCTTCGAGGATTCTTTTTTCATATTTTGTTCTATTTGAGAACTAGATATTAAGACTTGTATTTTATTTAGCACTCTATATTTAGAGGCTTGTACATGTGACACCAGTTTTGGGATGGTTGTAGTTTTGATTCCTATGCTTATCTATCTTATTAGACTATTTCTATCATCCATTTTTATTATTATGTTGAGTTATTTAGGTTTGGGCTAACTCACCTTGGTGAGTTAGGTGAGTTCCATCACACTCGAATTTTAGGTCGTGATAGCGTTCGTGGGCCTTGGGATCGTATTCATGGAGGTTTGATGAGTTTTCCTTTGCATTCGTGAAGGTCGGTAAAGCTTCCACTCTGTGTTTGCGGGTTGGCCTCCATGTTCACGGAGGTTTGTGAAGCTTCTACTCTTCATTTGCGAAGGTCATTTGAATCTGGTTTTCATTTGAAAGACCAAACGTGATTAGCTTAGGTCTCCATTTTCATAGCTCAATTTATTGGCTACTATAACTCCAAACTTAATGATTCCAAGGTCTAAATTATGGGGATTTTCCGAGAGAACACGGTGTTGTGATAAAAAATTGTTAAATAGGCTCTGTTTGAGATAAATTTCAAGAATTATCTACTACCACTATGGTGTTTTCGTGTAATTTTGGGCATTGATTGTGTGTACTGTTTGGGATGATTCTGAACCCTGGATTGTGTTTCATTTTCGGACACAAGTTTGGTGAACTATTTAAGACCTTTTTATAGAGTTAGTTTTAGAATTTTTAGTGCATTCTGATTTTGACTCCAAAATCGGTCCATCTTTATTTCTTGTGATTTTAGAATCAAAACAACTATAATAACATTGAAATTATATTTTTGATAGCATGGAAACTTTCAAAGGTCATAGAGAAGGGAAAAGCTCCAACAAAGTGACTTGAAGCGCGTGTGTTTGGCCTACAGGTAGGATATGACTTTTCTTCTTTTTAGATTGAGTTTGAATATATACATTTATGTGGATTTGCATGAATATGGGAGGGGAATTACTTGAGCATGCCTTTTACACTAGAATTCCTACTTATAGGCCAATTTTAGGTATGATGGGTATTTGTATTGTTATTGTTGACTATTTGTTACTAGTTGCCTGATTGTGTGTGTTTCCTGTGTATAAATTGAGCATGTTGGACTTAGTTTAGGCTTAAGCTAGTGGAAACCATTGATTTGCGATTATTTTGGACTCAATAGGCATTAACACCTTTTTTGGCATTGTCTCATATGACATAGATCCTTGTAAACTAATATAGAAGTCGATTGGTGCTCCCCCTGAGTTTGTGATAATCCTTTTAAGAAGTCATTTTAACTCCCCCGGAATGCAATATTGTTGAACTATATACTTCTATTTATTCTCCCCCTTTGACATCAGCAAAAAGGAAAATAAAAGACAAATAACAACAACAAAAACTAATATATTATTATAAGACAAAAGTAGTCCAGACAGGCAAAAGAGGAACCCATAGACAATAAAAAATTAGCCCCGAGGGCGCAAGAAGTAAGAAATAGTGATGACGGTAGCAGTCTTCAGATTTTCAAAGAGGTTGATCATAGTTGTAAACTTAGCATCTGAGTTATTCTGGATCTTTTGAGCAACCTTGATGGCTCCCTTGTCAATTTGTATGAGTTGCAGTTGAATTTTCTCAGCATTAGTGCCAGTTTCTTTGGTGGTGACCTTTATCTTCTCCAGAGTTTCTAAGATTGTATCAATTTTGTAGTGAGAGGACATCAATAGATCTTGCAGATTCTCAAACTTAGCATCCATGCTGGAGATTTTTGTCAACAAGCTTTGAGTCATGAAGGGAAGGAGGATCAGGATTAGTAGGAGAGTAGTCACCAGGTGAATCTTGAGCAGGTCCAGAGGGGGGTTCAGTTTTGAGGGGCCAAGAATCATTAGAAAGAGAGTATCCCATGCTGCTAAATGCCCTAGAATTATAACATTGCTTGACAAGGATAAGAGGAATATCAGAGAGGCACATATTATTTGCCTCAAGAATCTGAGAAATAATCATGTCGTAAGGAAGCTTTGGGCATCAACAGGAGATTCAGATATATGATAGAGAATATAGGAAGAGAGTTTGAATCTTTTCTTGGAGAGAAGACAGTAAGAGAAGAAAATATACGAGGGACAAGAGTAGTGGCCACAATGTGGGTGAGAACCCTGGCCTCAAAGGATACATCCTTTCGCCCTAGGTTGGAAGGAAAAGAATCAGAGGGATTGGAGAGAAGGGCTCTTTCTGGCCTCTTCAAAAGTAACTTCAAAATCAGGAGGCCAATAATTCTCAATAGGGAAAGAAAATCCAGAGCAGTGAATCCCAAAGATTTCATCAAAAATATCGCTATCAAGAAAGATTCTTTTTCCAAAAATTAGGGTTTCAACTTCACCAGGAATAGAGGAATGAAGATTCGCATAGAAGAGTCTTACCAAGGGTTCATAGACAACTTTGGGTGAAGAAGAAAAGATTTTCGCCCAACCTTGATACTCAAAATATTCTTTGATAAGGCAATGGATGGTCAGGAGGAGATCTAAGTCCACGATTCTCCCATGCACAATAGTTTTAGATTTCAAGAATTGAAAAGATAGACTCATTGGAGGAGTTCTAGAAATCAACCTTCAAGTCAAGAGAACTCTCGATGTCAAGCTTGCATATTTTCTTCATGTCACCAGGATGAGGAAAAGGGAGCAGATCATTTGAGTGAAGAGAGAGGAGAGTCAAATGAGATGGGAGAAGGAGGAGATGAGTAAATTTCAAAGTTGACAGGCACAGGGGAGAAGGCAATGTTCTTTTTTTTATTTTTGGAGCTTTTACGAGGAGGCATAGGGAGAAGTGAAAGGTCTAGAAAGAAAGAGAAGGCTTGGAAGGGATTTAAAGTAGGGGAGAAGGAAGATGAAAAGAAACTTAGAAAAGGGAGAGACTGAAGTGACACAACATGGAAGACGAAGAGAGAAAGGCTGACACATGAAAGGTTAAATATGCATATGGTCATCAAATAGGTAAAGTAATTAATGCGCTCAAACAAGGCAAACAGGAGAATAAGAAAAATAAATCAATTTATGCAGAATCATAATAATGACCATGTTTAAGAAGATTTTGAAATAATATTTAAGGAATTTCGAAAATTACAAAATCTTTCTTCAGACAAGGATTTTGTAACAATATCAGCCAATTGGCTTTCTATGTTAATAAAAGTAATTTCAATATTTCCATTTACAATATGGTCTCTAATAAAATAATGTTTGATATCAATATGTTTGGCCCTAGAATGATGCACAAGATTTTTTTATAAACAAATGGCACTGGAGTTGTCATAATTGTTTTTGCAGGTTTAGTAATAATATCATAATCATTTAATTGATGAGTCATCCAAAGGATTTGAGTGCAGTACAAACCAATTGCCATGTATTCAGCTTCAGTGGTAGAGATGGATACACAGTGTTATTTCTTGCTATTCCAGGAGATGAGTGATTCTCTATGAAATTGATAAGATCTACTGGTGCTTTTGCGATCAACTTTGTCACTTGCATCCGCATCTGAAAAACCACGAAGATCAAATACAAATAATTTTTTATACATCAAACCAAGTGAGGTAGTTCCCACTAGGTATCTAATAATTCTTTTTACGGCAGTCAAGTGAGATTCTTTAGGAGTAGTTTGAAATCTAGCACATTTACAAACATTGAGCATGATATCAAGTCTGCTTGTAGTAAGATAAAGCAAAGAACCGATCATACCTCTGTATTTGTATTCATCAATACTCTTACCATCTGAATCAAGATACAAGTTGCATGAAGGACTCATGAGAGTGCTAATAGGTTTTGCATTCTCTATTCCAATTTTTTGCATTAATTCCTTAGCATACTTACTTTGACAAATGAATATGCCTTGATCAGATTGAAAAAATTGTAATCCCAGAAAGAAGGTTAGCTCACCTATTAGGCTTATTTTGAACTCACTTTACATGAGATTAGCAAACTCCTTGCACAATGTTTAAAAATAATATCATCAACATATATTTGAATAATGATATTGTCAGAAGAGGATTTTTTATGAAGAGAGTGGTGTCACTACTTCCTCTAGAAAAACTATGATTTAGCAAAAGTTTACTCAGTTGATCATACCAAGCTCTAGGAGCTTGTTTGAGTCCAGACAGAGCTTTTGAGAGTTTAAAAATATGGTGAGGAAGTTCAAGATGTTCAAACCCAGAGGGTTGTTTTACAAAAACTTCTTCTTCAATAAATTCATTTAAAAACACACTTTTGACATCCATTTGAAAAAGTTTAAAACCTTTGAAAGCAGCATATGCTAAGAGAATACGAATAAATTCTAACCTTGCAACAGGAGTGAAAGTCTCATCGTAGTCGACTCCCTCTTGTTGAGAGTATCCCTGAGCCACTAGTCTTGCTTTGTTCCTGATTACTTTTCCATCTTCATTCAACTTATTTCTAAAATTCCACTTTGTTCCAATGATGGACGTATTTTCAGGCTTACGAACTAAGGTTCAGACTTGATTCGTTTCAAACTGATCAAATTCTTCCTTCATGTCCTTAGCCCATTCATTGTCTTTCAAAGCATCTTCAACCTTTTTTGGTTCTAGTTGAGAAATAAGTGCAATGTTAGCACTTTTCTTGTTTGAAGCTCTAGTCCTCATTCCATCACTTGCATTTCCAATTATGAACTTCTTAGGGTAATTAGGTTCACTCCTCCATTCATTTGGAACTGATTTTGCTGAGAGTTGACTTTCATTTTCATTAGTTGATTGATCTTTTTCTATAACTTCTTTAGAAAAGATAATCACACTTTAAGAGTTGGTGATTTCTTCACCGTCAAAGTTATATTTTTTCTCAGAGAATGGATTAGATTCATCAAAAACAATGTGAATAGTCTCTTCTATGGAAGATGTGCGTTTATTTAAAACTCTGTAAGATCTATTAGAATTGGAGTAGCCAAGAAAGATACCTTCATCATTGCGCGGATCAAATTTACTTAAATTTTCCTTACTATTGTTGTAGATGAAACACTTGCAGCCAAAGGGATGGAAGTAACCAATGTTTGGTTTCTTACTGCTCTATAGTTTATAAGGAGTTTTCTTCAGAATGGGTTTGATAAGACAACTATTGAGAATGTGACATGCAATGCTTACTGCTTCAGCCAAAAAATGATGAGAAAGAGCATGTTCACATATCATGGTTCTGGCCATGTCTTGTAGAGTCTAATTTTTTCTTTTGACAACTCCATTTTATTGAGGAGTTTGGGGAGTTGAGAAGTTGTGATCATATCCTTCTTCATTACAGACATTTCAAAAGCTTTGCTTTCAAATTCTCCTCCTTGATCACTTCTAATTGAGGTGATATAGTAGCCTTTTTCTCTTTGGACTTTCTTAAAAAAAACTTAAAATTCTTTAATGTATCATCTTTGTTAGCTAAAAATATTACCCAAATAAAATGAAAGTAATCATCAACAATTATGAATGCGTACCTTTTTCCTCCAATGCTTGCAGTTCTGGTTGGAACAAAAAGGTCCAAGTGAAGAAGTTGGAGAGATTTTGTAGTAGAGACAATATCTTTAGTTAAAAGAAGTTCCTGGTTTGCTTACCCAGTTGAAATGCGTCACATATGTGATTCTTGGTGTAATCCATTTTAGGTAGACCAATAACAAGATCAAATCAAGCAAGTTTTTTAATAAGTCTCATACTAGCATGTCACAGTTTTTTATGCCAGATCTAGGGATCTTCAGATATAGATGCTAGACAAATGTGTTCAGTTTGTCCTTTGACTGAACCAAGTATGTACATATTTTTGTCTCTGCTTCGAGGAAGAATTTCTTTTCCAGATATATCTTCGATTATGCATCCTTTCTTTCTAAATCTTACTTCCAGATCAGCGTCACATAGTTGAATGATGCTCAGTAGATTGTAATTTAATACTTTCACAAGATAAACATTAGTAATATCACAGGATTCATTAAATAAAATAGTACCTATACCAATTACAGTTCTAGTGGAGTTGTCTCCAAAATAATTTTTTGCCTTTATAGTTAGCAATAGATTTGAACAGATGTTTATTGTATGTCATATGATTTGAACATGCAATATCAAGATACCACTTCTCTTTTGATTTAGTGCACTATTCCTTTAAAAAGAGATCAATTCTGATTTTTAAATACCCAAGTGTTTTGGGTCTTTTCTGGTTAGTAGTACTTTTAACATTTCAGACCATATTTGATGACTTAGAGTGACGGAATTTGCATCTGGAATAGGTGTGACCAAATTTTCCACAATAATGACAAGAATTTTTACTAGATTTGTCTGAACTAGACAGACTGAAGAATTCACCTTGAGAGCTAGTTGCGTTTTAAGATCTGTAAGGACTAAAAGATTTTTGAGCATTTTTCAAATGATTTTTAAGGTCAAAATTTTCTTCGTCCAGGAGGTCTCTTTCAATAGCACAAACTTCAAGTTTGATTTCTAAAGCATTTTTCTCATCTCGAAAGAATCTAATATTCTCAAAGGATTTTCTTAAGTCTATAAAGGCTCGATCTAGAAGTGCTCTCAACTTTATACAACTATTGCAAAGGTCAATTGTTACCTGATTGGATTCTCCCATTGCCATGAAACAAACGTTTCCAGAATCTTCTTGATCATATTCAAAGATGTCTTCATCACTCCAACTGCTCAAGGCTTTGTTTTTATTTTGTCATTGAGAGTATCTTCTTTTAGTTTCAAGACATTAACTTGCGATGTGTCCAAATTTTCCATATTCATAGCACCTGCCATCATTTAGGATGTAGTTAATGATTTGTTTATTTTTGAGAAAGTTTTGCTTACCTCTTCGTTGATTTCGAATGTGTCTGAATGTTTCCATTATGAGTTTTGTGATTAGAGAAATTTCATCTTCATTCAGATCTTCTTTATCATCTTGATTTTCATCAGAAGCTTTGAATGCCAAAAATTTTTTTTATCATCCTCTTTTCCCTTTTTGTTGAGATGGATTTTCTCAAATGCAATTAGATCACCCCTGACTTCATCATATGTGAGGCTTTTAAGATCCATGCTTTCAAGGATAACGACCTTGGAGTGTCATTGAGAAGGCAAACTTCTGAGGATTCTTCTGATGTGTTTGATAGGAGGATATTCTTTTCCTGCAGCTTTGAGGTCACCAATAATCTTGCTGAGACGAGCAAACATGCTTTCAATTGATTCACCTTCCTTCATTTGGAATAGCTCATACTCGTAGAGAAGAAGACTGACAATGGTTTCCTTGACTTTGTTAGTTCCTTCATAGGTGACTTCTAGTTTGTCCCACATTTCCTTGGCAATTTTGCAAATAGAGATCTTTTCATATTCCTCTCCACTAATAGCATTGTATAGAACACTTTTTGCCCTGGAGTTGATTTGAATGACTTCTATTTACTCATTTGTGTAGTTTTCCAGGCTAGGTATAATTGTTGCCTGGCTGCCTTCAGAGCTAGATTGACCCTCAGTTGTTGGTTTAGCCATATGAATGGGGATGTCACCAAGCTTAATAACTCTCCAAACCTTGGCATCATAAGATTTTATGAAGGTTGTTATTCTTATTTTTCAGTAAGAGAAGTGTTTCCCATTGAAGTAGGGAGGCTTGATCTGAGAAGTTCCTTCTTGAAACAATGCCTCAATGATTTGATGTTGGTTTATCGTGATCTTTTCTCACCTGTGGTTAGACAGAATATATAATGAAACCAGGCTCTGATACCAATTGAAAGTGCAAGAGGGGGGAGGGGTGAATTGATTTTTCTTCTTTTTTTTTATTTAGAATTGTTGTCAGTTAGTCAACTAACTTAGGTGATAGTTGACTAGAACAGAAAAAGCTAAAAACAGAAATTAAAGAGCGTAAAGGAAAATTCAACACCGGATATTTTTATACTGGTTAGAATCCAATGTGGATCTTACGTCCAGTCCCCTTGGGTTGCAAGGGATATCTCTTTAAGCCTTAGAAAGTTTGTGGTTATAAAAAAAAAATGTAAATGACTCTCTCTTTTTTTTTTTTTTCTTTTGATACAATCCTTTCTTTCAATTAGTTTTCTTCTTTTTCTCGTTTTTTTTCTTACACAGTAAAACAAAACGAATTACAATATTTTTCTTAAAAATGAAGAGCTTGAAGAAAGTATTGATGCAATAGGCTTGTATAAGTATTTGAGATATTCATATATCTTCTTTTAAATCTGAAGAGATGGCATCCCAAGGAATTTGATCCTTGAAAATAGGCAGTAAGGATTCCTATTTCTAAGAATAAAGTTAAGGCTTGATTCTTCAAATATCTTCCTTGATTTTATCTAAAGTAATTGATATCTTTCTTGATTTGCTTCATGCTAGATTGATTTAATTTCCTCAATTCTTCTCTTGATAGATTTTTGATTGATCTGATTTGCATATCTTAGTTTCCTTCCTTTTCAATTTGGTCAGTCAATATTTCTTCAACTTTTTTCCTTTTTCGAACATCTTGTCCTTGTTCTAGGATTTTCTCTTGGATGTGCAGCATCCTTCCTTCTTGAGAGACAGTCCTCACTCTAGAATCTTGGCCAATCAATTTGTTTTCCTTTTTAGTTCCTACAATCAGTCATCGTCAAAATTAGAGACAATTTTAACACCAACATTGTATCTATGACAGAAAAATGGAGTCAAGTTAGACCCATTGTTGAAAAATGGGATTAACAGTAGAAGTACCAAGTCTCCATGGTAAGAGTAGGTGTTGGACATGGATGACTTCCATCGATGAAGCCATAGACACCATGTCCTTTAAACACGGGAAGAAGTAACTCTCTTCAAACTGTAGTTTGTATAATTAAGGGTGGTAGAAATCAAGTTTTTTATGTTAGAAACAGAAACAACTGAATTTGGAATAGGAGGTGCAACAAGGATAGTAACCATGGAAGAGGAAGAAGAAGTCTGAGTATCGAGGTATGTAGATGAATCCATGATGAAACATAGGGGAAAATGAGTTAGAGAGCACCTAGGTCTTTGATACCATGGAACAATAACTCTCTCAATAAATACATTAAACAATTACAATCGGTATTTATAATATGCAAATATGATACAAAAGACTAAATTATCCTTCTAGCTATACAAATTTATCTATCAATAATCACTAGTGTTGCAAAACGAATTTATCTGATATGTTATTATGTTGATCAAATTTGAATGGGTTAAAATAAGTTGCATTGATATTGAGTCGTGGTCTAAGACGTTTAATGTTTGCTTAATGAAAATAGATTTTAATAAATTTGAGCCTAATTACATAATTTCAAAGTAATTTTTTTGCGAGACATTCTCTTTGGTCATTCCCATTAATTTGTATAGTTGTTACATTAATTTGCTTAATGAAAATAGGTTTAACATAATGCCCCTCCAGAGCCTGTGCATGTTCCTGTCTCTCCATACAAATTACATCATCATACCAAAGACACAATTGCCCATATATAGTATACAAATAAAAATAAGTAAATTAGTAGAAAAATTCTCAAACCTTGTCCAAATGAATTACATTTACATGATTGAAGTTTGATATGTCATGTGAAAATAAACTTGTAAATAATAAAAATGTAAAATCATTAAAATAGATTTATGTAAAATGTTGAATTTTCGTGTGGTACTTTATTTTGTGATTTGATGCTTTATGTAGCTTTGTATCTTGTTTTTGGACTTAATGGAATGATCCAAATTGAAACCCAAAGGACTTGGGCAGGATCTTTAATACAATATATATTATGAAAACGATGATTGTATCTTGTAATCTTGATATTAATAGCTCCACGACTTGTGTATTTAGGAATTGTATGTCTACATTTTGTAAATATATTGTTTTTCATTTTATAAATTGTTCATTTGACGAGATTAAATTTTAAATATTTTTTAATAAAATTATGACTTTGTCAAGACGTCGTATATATATAATTTGTCAAGTTAAATAAAAAACAAAACAAAAAGAAATATCAAAACTTTAAACCTCTCTATTGGAGAGTGTGATTAAGTCCTATTTCCGGCATTAGACATTGTAGGTTGCCGCCGCTACTCTCTCGGCAAATCAAGATTCACTCTCTCAGACAGCAGCTGAAAGAGCAAAACGGAAGTTCTCCTGGTGAAACCATAAATCCAGTAAGAAATTTCAAGAATGCGACAATGACACCTAAAAATCCAATCCAGAAAACTTCTTCAGCTCATGGCGATGCTACCCAAGAAGCTTTCCCCAAAATCCCTCTTAAAGCTCCTCAAATCCGAGAAGAATCCCAACACAGCACTCTCTTTATTCGACATAGCTTCTCAACACCCAAACTACACTCACGACGCCATTATCTTCCACCATATTCTCAGGAAACTCTCCGACCCAAGATTCATCCCTCACATGACACGAATTGTTGATATGATCAAAACCCAGAAATGTTTATGCTCTGAGGATGTTGCATTGACTGTTATGAAAGGGTATGCGAAGAATTCCATGGTTGATAAAGCTATGGAAGTTTTTCAGGATATGAAGAACATTTTTGGTTGTGTACCTGGGGTTAGGTCTTTTAATACATTGCTTAATGCTTTTGTGGTTTCGAATCAGTTGAGTAGAGCTGAGTTGTTTTACAAGTATTTTGGAACAATGGGTGTATCTCCAAATTTGGAAACTTACAATGTTTTGATTAAAATTGCGTGTAAAAAGAGGCAATTTGATAAAGCGAATGAGTTGTTGGATTGGATGTGGGAGAGTAATTTGAAGCCAGATGTGTATAGTTATGGAACTTTGATCAATGGACTTGCTAAGAATGGACATTTGGATAAGGCCTTAGAGGTGTTTGATGAAATGTCTGAAAGAGGGTTGTCCCCAGATGTGACCTGTTATAATATTTTAATTGATGGGTTGTTGAAACATGGTGACTATAATAGTGGTAAGAAGATTTGGGAGAGGTTGATAAGTGGGTCAAACGTTTACCCGAATGTGGTTAGCTATAATGTGATGATTAATGGTTTATGTAGATGTGGTAAGTTTAATGAGGGATTGGAACTCTGGGACAGGATGAAGAAAAATGCACGAAAAATGGACTTGTTCACGTGTAGTACGTTGATTCATGGTTTATGTGAATTGTGTAATGTCAATGAGGCTGAGAGGATCTTTAAGGAAATGGTTGAGATTGGACTATCACCTGATGTTGTGGTATATGATGCTTTGCTTAATGGTTATTGTAAGGTTGGGGAGATTAAAAAGTGTTTTGAGTTGTGGGAGTTGATGGGAAAGGAAGATTGTCGCAACGTTACTAGTTATAATATATTGATGAAAGGTTTGTTTGAGAATCGAATGGTGGATGATGCGGTTTCTATTTGGAAACTCATGAATGAGAATGGTGTTGTTGCTGATTCAACATCTTACGGAATTCTAATTCATGGGTTGTGTAAGAATGGGTATCTGAACAAGGCTTTGAATGTCTTGCAAGCTGAAAATGAAGGAGAAAGATGCATAGATTCATATGCATACTCGTCTATTATTAAGTGGTTGTGCAGAGAAGGAAGATTGGATGAAGCAACTGCTATGCTTGATTTGATGGGTAAACAGGGATGTACTCTAAGTTCTCATGTTTGCAATGCACTAATCAATGGCTTCATCAAAGCATCTAAAATTGAAGAGGCACTCAGATTTTTTGGTGAAATGAGTAGTCGGAATTGTTCGCCAACAGTAGTAACCTATAACGTGTTGATAGATGGCTTATGCAAAGCTGAAAGATTTAGTTACGCCTATAACCTTGTGGAGGACATGCTGCAGAAAGGGTGGACGCCGGACATGATAACATATAGCTTGTTAATGGATGGCCTTTGCCAAAGCAAAAAGGTAGACCTGGCCCTGAAGTTATTGAGTCAAATAGTTAGCAAAGGATTCAAACCTGATGTGACCATGGTAAACATTATAATTCACGGCCTTTGCTCTGCTGGAAACCTTGAGAACGCATTGCAGCTCTTTTTGAGCATGAGCCAATGGGAATGTCTCCCAAATCTCGTCACGTATAACACCCTTATGGAGGGATTTTATAAAGCTAGAGACTTGAAAAATGCTTCAGCAGTTTGGGCTCTTATTTTAAGAGGCGGGTTTCATCCCGATATTATTTCTTATAATATTACTCTTAAGGGGCTTTGCTCTTGCCATAGAATGTCGGATGCCATATTATTCTTTAACGATGCCCTTAATAGGAAAATCCGTCCAACTGCAATTACATGGAATATACTTGTCAGAGCAGTTATTTATGGCTGAACTCTAACATGATTTATATGAGTACACACCCTGTGGGTTTCGGATACTAATTTCTATCTCGAGCAGGAAGCTCAACTGCAGTTAGTTAAATACATTTATCTGATCTCTAAGGTGTTGGTGTCCAGGATAAAATGTAGGATTATTTTATCCCACATTGGTTGGAGGTATTAGGTAGTCCTTGGATTATTTATCCCACCATTTTTGCCATAATGATGGGATAAGTTATCCCATATACATGGTGGAATAACTTATCCTTGACGAGTGATAATTAATCCCAGGATAACTTGTTCCTAACCAAATGACCCCTAAGTTCATTGGTTTCAATCACCCACTTCTGAATTATCAGGTCCTAATCTGCTTCCTTTTACCCTTCAGTAACCTAGTTTCGGTTTCCTGCAAAGTTAATCTCACAATGTACTAAGAGAAGCATATCTTCATGGTTGCAGGGCTGCCATTATTATTCTCACTATCAAGCCAAGTTTGTCGCACCTGTATAATATAGTTCTTGTTTAAAGCTGTAAGTGGGCTCTCTACTTGCTTCAGCTGAGTAGATGATTTTGCATTTTGGAAAAATGGGATATTCAATCAGACGTACAATGTTCTGCTAATCAGGTGTGGTTTTTGGTTGTGTTTTTTTGCTAAGCAATTTAAGATTCTGTGGTTGATACAGTTTGAATAGTATTCCTTGTGATTTGAGACTCTAAAATACTGGATTTTGAAAGAGTTATGCTGCCAACTCATTCTAGCTGAGTGGTAGTGAAATCTTCCCTGCATCTCCTATCTACTGATAAGCTTGATTATGCTTTTGTTTAGCAAAGTACTAAACTTTATTCCATATCTTTCTGGTGCAGAAAAATGAGGGGACAATAGAGACAACAGAGATGTTCGTACAACAAAATTGGGCTGATTGGGATGAGATATTCTTAATGTTAAGGTATTGCTATTGTCCTTGGATTTCTTTTGCTATCTATACATGTAGGTAAAACGAAAAAATTGTCATAAAAAAGATTGATTATGGGTACAGCAGTCAAGCCCATTGCCTGCTGTGATTGGGGAGGGGGACATGGGGGTTATTTATGATCGTCATAGATAAAAACAGACACACTCTCCATTTTAAAGATGTTTCCCTTGATTGTGCCACCCTGGGTGTTCTGCCGGAGTAGGAACTTTTTATCACTTGGACTTTGTAGTGTTTCTTTTAGACCTTGAAATTCATGAGGGGTCCTTGCACTATCACTCACACCCAATGTATGAATTGACAGCTTGTCGAACGAGGACCTGTAACAGTTTGCTACCTAACATAAAATACAAGTTGCTACAGGTTTGTATCTTTGTAAAGAAGCTAAAAACTTTTCAAAATAGAGAAAATGTGGAAGGCTTAAAATGGTAAGTTAGGAAAAAGAGATTATTTGTCTCAATTGTCTCACATTTTACTTCATTGACATTTTCAAAGACAGAATGCTATCAGATTGTAACACTAAAGGATAGTAGGTGTGATCACTAGCTTATTCAAATAAAGTACTTGGGATCACTTGATCCACCATTTCGAAATAGCTATATTATTGTTTAGGGAAAAGAATTCACCATCCGTTTTGGGTTTTGTGAATCAGGGCTCCTTTGATCATAGCTTCTACTTGTGTGTTGGAGAAATGATGTCGACATTCATATTTAGATTTTGGACTTCTATCCTCCAGTGCCAAAAACTGACTATGTTTCAGTTATCAAACACATAACCCAGTGATGATTAAACATATTTTTCAAATAAAAAAATTACATTCCAATGGAACAAAGGCCTCCAAATATTTTGTGGCTCTATATAAATAATCAAAATCAGGGCTAACTAAAGTGTGTATATTTGGTTATGTTTTGGTTTTCTAATTCATAAATTGGAAACCAAGAAAACCAAACCGAGGGATGCCACCCCTGTCTGTAGAAAGTAAAAATTGGCATGTCCTACTTTGTTGATCAATATAAAGCATCCTACATGCTTCCAACTTTGATGGGTGCAGTTGTCATGAAAGTTGGATATGCTGATGCTAGAGAAAAATTGGCATGATATATCATCCTCTAATAATAACGTTTTATTTGAGGTTATAACTCATGCTACATTAATATCTAAAATTTTGCTGTTTTTGTACAATCGGTGGAAGAGATGATTTCACTTTTTCTCTGCTTCTTCTTCAGATGTCTGCTTTTGCTTTGTTTCTGTTTCTGATAACACTTTCTGCTCGTAGATGACTTGAGAAAGCAAACCCACCAAGATCACTCCAAGAACTGCACTCTTTCCCCAGTCAGATGGTGAAGAAATCAAGGCATTTGTAATCCCAGCTACCACGAAGCCCATAAGAGCAAGGTAGATATTCTTTCTAGTATTTGACTCGGCAATTTCTTTATTGAGTTGCTTAAGCTTCTCCGTCTCCTTCTTAGCTTTTGCTTTATCCACTGGTTGTTTTTGTCCCAAGTTCTTAAAGAAAAGCCCTTCATTTTTCTCCTCCTCCATTTGGTCTACGAAGTCCGACAGCTTCTTCTCATTCTCTTCAATCTCCTGTTTGTTTAACTCTACTGATTCTTCAAAAGCTTGCATCCGACTCTCTATATTGTCCATTATCTGCTCCAAAAAGAAAAAAAAAAAGAACAAATCAAAAGTTGTATTTGAATTAATCTAAAGTGGGCATTTGGCCATGTTTCATTGTGAAATCTGAAAAAAGTAGTTTTTGTTTTTAAAGTGAAAAATAATATTTGAATTGTGTGTGTCTGGCCATGAATACAAATTAAAGTTGTTTTTGACTTTTTGTAAGTAATTTGGACTGAAAAAGTGAAAACTTGTTGTTTTTCAAATTCTTGTAAATTGCGGAATTCAACTTGCAGTTAAATTCCAGAATTTTATGGCCAAACGTGTTTTCCGGAGTTCAACTCCAGAAAAAAGTGAAATTTTCATGGCCAAACTGCTGAATATTCCATTTTTTTTACAATATGCAGTTGAGTTGACAGACCCTTGCACCCGCTTCATCAAGGTCTTTGAGGGCATTTTCACCAATTTGTTCAATCTCAGTATTGGCATCTTCAGCAAACTGTGATAGGTAAGCAGATCTTTCGTCCAAATAATCAGTAAGACGAACTTTCTGTGTTTGAAGCTGGGCAATCCTTGCTAGCAGTTCCTGCTGACGGGCATCTCCTTGAGGCGGCGTAGGTGGAGTTGCATCTGAGTCTGAATTTGAATCATTCGATTTGCAGTGGCGTCGAACGAGGTCTTTCCTTTGGAATTGGCCTGTTCTGTTAAAAAAAGCATGTTGATGATTTGGTGTCATAGAATAGTGAATTGCCTTTAGATGAATCATCCTTTTGAAGTTGTGTTTCAGTTTGTTGGGAGAACAGCTAGTGCTAAGTAGTGTGAGTGTTTTAACTCAAGAAAAGGAATGGAAGTGTTTGTGAACCTTTGGTTGAATGCACCTTATCCACTTTATTTGGACAGATAATTTAGAAACAAGAAAGGGAATGGGTCATTATGGGCCTTGAAAGGGAGTTTAGTCTTGCTAGTTTTCTCCACTTGGAAGAAACTTCAATTATTTATTTAATTTACAAGAATGGATAGTAGTTCATTCAACCACTAAAATTAAAGATAACTATGAGATGCACAAATATAAATATATATAATGTATGTATATTCTATGTGTATAATTAGTGTATTGATTATGTATATCGGCTGAGAAAAGTAAACCACTAATTTGCCGGCTATTTGTGCGTAGATTCTATTATTAAATACTTTCTTTTTAGTCTGTTTTAAAAATAATACTTCTTTCTTAATCAACATTTTTTTATGTTATAATAATAGAATGCATTTTAATACATTTGACATAACTTTCATCTAAGATTAAAATATATTTGACATAATTTTTATTTAATTTAAGATCACAAAATTTAAAAGTTATTTTTCCATGTCAAGTCAAAATATGATAAACAAATTGAGAGGGAATTATTATTTGCTTTATCACACTTTTTTAGGGGAAAAAAATTAAGAGAATTCAACTTATATATATATATATATATATATATATATATATATATATTCATAAAATAAAAAGTTAACTAGCTGTATAAATCATTCTTTCTTAATTTAGTATTTCTTATGAATAATGGGGCACCAAAGTCACACTTATCGATGACAAAAAAGAAAAGGTATTCGTTGAGGGTCCTTCATCTTTTTAGTCAAATGAAATTGAAAATATATATTTTAGGGGTTGATTGGTATGAGGTATAAGTTATAATAATTCTGGAATAAAATATAGGACTATTTTATCCCATGTTTGGTTGGAGGTATAAGCTAATCCTTGAATTATTTATCCCACCATTTTTACCTTAGTGATGAGATAAGTTATCCCATATATATGGTTGGATAACTTATCCCAGGATTAGTTATCCTGAGATAACATGTTGCCAACCAAACGACCCCTTAGTATTATTACAAGATGACATTTTGAAAGAGAAGTGAAATCTCATTTTTCATGTACTCTATTTAGAGACACAAAACATCGTGCAAATTATTTGTGGCGGATTGAGAGGACCACGATGGTGTTCAACCCAACCCTTTCAAACATAAAATTATAATCTTTTTTAATTTTTGATTTATATATCTTTTGAATCTAGGCGGCATTTGGAACTTGAGGAAGAAAGCCTCGAGATGACCAAAGCTGTTACATACAAGTCATATGTATAGAGTTTTGGTCCACAGAGCGGACAAAGCCAAAAACGCAACCATACAGTCTCAAAGAAGACTAAAATTAATTAATAAGTCAAGAAAGCGTTCACCTAGAAACTTAGCTGATGTTTATAAAAATAAAATAGAACCATTCTCATCGGAACTAGCAGCAGTTGTGATCCATATCTACAGAAAGTTTGCGTCTTCACAAGAAATCATGTTTAGGTTTTCCCAGCAACTTTCTTGTAAGTGTACCATTTCGAGATCCAGAGATAGACGAAAAAGTTTATGACGCTGAGGATTGCCAGTAGCCAGTAGAAGTAGTCAAGCTGGCCTCTGTTCAAGTCATTTGGAATCCATCCAAACTTCCCATGCCTTGTGGTCACGTTGGTCACGATTGAAACGAGGAGAGAACTTAGGAAGTTACCTAATGCAGTAGTTGTAAGACAGAGGGCTGAACACAAACTTCTCATGGCATCAGGAGCCTGGTCATAGAAGAACTCCAGCTGACCGATGAATGTGAACACCTCCGCGCATCCAATCAAGATGTATTGAGGAACTTGCCAGAAGATGCTCATAGGAACGTGCTCGAGGTCATAGTAGTTGTTTTTCCTTACCATGTCAAGCCGAACAGTCTCCAAAACTGCAGCAGAGGCCATGGCAAATACTGAAATAACAAGACCGATGCCCATTCTCTGCAGCTGAGTGAATCCTCGTTCATTGCCTGTATACTTTCGTGCCAAGGGGACGATCATAAGATCATAGATAGGCGCCCAGAAAATAACGCTGAGCGTGTCAAATACTGAGAGAGATGCTGATGGAATCTCAAAGTGGGGTCCCATCTTATTGTCCATTACGTTGCCTTGGTTAACAAACATGGTGCTCATCTGACCATAGACACAGGAAAACACGATACCAGTAGCCCATATGGGGAGTAGACGGATGATCGACTTGACCTCCTCAACTTGAGTCACTGTGCAGAGCCTCCACGGATTCACAGATCCATTGACTTTATCAGATTCAGTTTCCACAGCAGCCTTGTCTAAGAACCTGAAGTTCATTTTTCAAGTGGCCAGTACATGACCTAAATTATTAAACAATACAGTTGCAACTTTGGAGAATTGTCGCGTTCAAATGTTTCAAGATATATACACAATGATATAGGAATATCATGTCCTATGGCTGGAGGTTCTAAAGCGTTAAGCCGAGGTCAGGAGATGAGTCTTCTAGACACATACTACATCGCGGGAAAGAATTACAGATCACTCTGCAGATTGTCTCTTACAAACACAAAGAATGGAACAATAAGCATGTTTTGAAACTTAACAGACCGAAAAGATGTATGTCACTCTGTCTAAGTACGTATAGACCAATAATGAATATGACAATGTAGCAATCTATAATCAAAGTGAAGTTTTGCAGCCTGCCCAATTATGATGTTAATAGCTCATAAACTATATTTTGCTAACTTGTTAAAGTGTTTACTTTAGAAAGGGTACAATGGGATTGTAGAGTTACCTGAACTCGTCTGAGTGCTCAAGCTTGCGGCTTGCTGTGATGACGGATTCTGTATCAGCAGTCTCATAAAGAAGAGTCTCGTCATGAGGAGGTTTGACATGAAATTTTCTGGTAGACGCAACAAACACCTGAAATATGCGAGTCAGAGGACTCCCTGCTGGTGGTTGGAGCCTATATAGACGGGTACCTGAAAAGAAAAATACTAGTGCAATGGCCATAGCCACAGCTGGAACACCAAAACCCCAGTCCCAGCCCACCTTGCTTTGTATATACACAAGAGCTGATGAAGCGATAAGAGCACCGACATTGATTGAGAAGTAAAACCAGTTAAAGAAAGAGCTCTTCTTTTTCTTTTCGTTTTCATCATTGTCATCAAATTGATCTGCCCCAAAGGAAGAGACACAAGGTTTGATGCCACCAGTTCCAAAGGCAATCAAGTAGATCGAAATAAAGAAGGTTGTTTTCTGTGATGATGTTGTGTGGCAAGTACCATTATTACAGGTTGGTTTTAGTCCCCTTACAGAAGCAGATAACGTCAAGAGTGTCATTCCCTACATAAACAAGATAAGTTCATCAATTCCGCCACCAAGATCAGTGTGCTCGAGTAAACAAACGTCATTGGGACATGTTAAGTTTCGAATAAGTTAATTGAACCTCTAATTCTTCATAACTTTAACGCAATGTGTATTCAAGAAGGCCAAAGCTGATCAGTGTGCTCAAGTAAAAAAACGTCATTGGGACATGTTAAGTTTCGAATAAGTTAATTGAACCTCTAATTCTTCATAACTTTAACGCAATGTGTATTCAAGAAGGCCAAAGCTGATAAGACTTTCAAAATCTGAACAACAAGACAATCTCAGCAACATAGAAAATACAATCTGAAGCCAAAAAGAAAACCACTACATTCTAAGTTACTAATGTGTACTTGCTTTAGTCAAAGAACATCGACAACAACACATCAAGTAAAATCCCACAAAGTGGTGTCTGAGGAGGACAGAGAGTAAATAGGCCTTACCGCTACCTTGGAGAGGTAGAGAGTTTGTTTTCGAAAGATCTTCGGCTCAAGCAAATCAAAACAGTAATTAAAAGAAAAACGGGATGGAGAGAAACATGACAGCTAACAGCTATACAGTGCAGATCATATATGCAAAGGAACCTTAACATCAACAACAACAGCAACAAGGTGCAATCACCTGAACACAAAACACCACAGATGATATCAAATACCAAAATACACCAGGCTACATGAAAAGGCTAATACTATGACCGACATGATGCTCTATATGACCACCAAGACAAATACAGGAATAGGCTAGTAATATGACAACTCTCAACAACCTACTAACCTTCTACCCTTATTCGCGACCTTCATACCTTTGATAAACATGAAAAGATTAAAAAAAAAAAAGAAGAAGAGCCATTTAGTACTTACAACGATATAAAGGAATGAGAAACCAGCAATTGTCCAGTACCGACCAAGATAGGCATCAGCCAAGAATGCACCAATCAATGGCGTGACGTAGCAGGTTCCTGACCAATTATTTACAGTTTTTGAAGAAGCAGCAACGCCTAGATTGAGCTTTTCCTGAATATAGTTCACCAAATTTGTACTCATACCATAGTACGCCAACCGCTCACATGCTTCATCTCCTGTAAACTCAAACCTTGACATTGTCAACAACATAACTGCATTATACACCACAACTGCTTAAGTGAAAAATTGTACCAAGGATAAAGGGGCAAGCCTTCCAGTTTCCGGTTTTCTTCTTGTTTGCAGGCTTTTTATAGATGTCCACGGTCCCATCCTTCGTGCAGTTATCATCTCTATCCATTCTAGCTTCCCCCTAAGGGCAAACAAACAATCATACCAACACATAAGACACCTCTGTTACATATTGCAGATTTTCAAATTCTAAACAACAAACATCATTCATGGGCTTCAATGCTACAACTTTCACTAAGGAAATTCAAAACAGAAAAAAGTAAATATATAAAGAAACCAACAGAATTCAAAATCTATTATATTTCCAAAAAACATCATAATTTTTCAACTATAAACTATTCCAAGATCACCACATATGAGATAAACAAAAGGGTAGGGTACCAATTGGACAAAAGTGGACCCCACTACACTCATAGGAAAAACAAAAATCACTTAATGGCTTCGTTCTACATGCACAAAACATCCTACGTTCACATAAGGTGAAGAAGGTCAAATCCCAAGGAAACATTGTGAGTTTCACACAGAATCGGTACAAGCAAAAAACATAGAAAATTATCATGATGATAGAGAAGTAGTACCTCAAAAGGTTTTTGGTTGTGGGGTTTGAGGGAAGGAGGCGGCAGAGTAAAATACTAAAATGTGAGAATATAACGGGATGCAACTGGGACAGCTCAGATTTTCCAGTTGGTAAATTTGTATACGTTTCGGATATTTTGTTCCACAAAATTAAATAAAATGATTTATTATCCTAAATTGAAGTACCTAACTCTATAATCTATAGGAATATAGTCTATATTAATGGTAAAATTTATCTTGTCATAATCCTCATAGTAATTTATTGTGTAAAATATTCATCAATGTATTTTACTTCAAAGGTTGTCCAAATAACTCTAAATTTAATTTACAACTTTTTAATGCCAATTTTAATATTTTTAGTGGTTAGGTTCAAAGTATTTATGTAAATATTCCTAAATCAATACTCCTAATTTTTTTTCTTCTTCAACAGGATTTTTCAACTTCACAAAATCTTAATAATGATATTCCTTAATTTTCCTCAATCAAAATAGACAAATAAAAATAAAATATTACCCACTAAATTCCAACTATAAATAAGTGAAGAGTCTTCAATTTTTCCACTATTATCGAAAGTCTAAAATTGCTAATTGGATGTAATTATATATTTTTACCAATAAATTTAATTTGCAAAGTAATACAGCTGGATGTCACGATATTCATAACATACAACAAAAGATAAAATAGTTTTGGACAAATTTACTTATGTTTATAACTAGTTAATTAACTCGCACTTCTAGCGGTGACAAGTAATCTAATTAAATTTATATATCTTAATATTAAAATTAATAAAATATTTAAAAGTTATTAAGTTCTTTCTATATAGAAAATTTAGCATTATAAATTTATCTTAAAAACATTATTTCTCGATATAATTGGTTTTTCAATAGTGGTTGAACTTCCTAACTTGAATGTTAAATTACTATAACACCCCCAACTTAAAAATTATTTTAGTATATTTTTTATATTATATATTATGTTTATTATGTCATATTATATTATATTGAAAGCCGATAATTTTTCACATCATAGACTTTTTCAAGAAGTTATGACTTTTTCGAAGAGTTGTGACTTTTTCAAAGGGTTGTGACTTCTTTTGAAAGATTGTGACTTTTTCTAATGGTCTATACTATCTTAAAAGTATGAACTCACTCACTTGAATGTTTTATGACTATAATACCTCCAACTTAAAAATCAATTTAGTATAATTTTTTATATTTATTTAATTATATTATATTGAAAACAAATAATTTTTCACATTGAAGGATTGACTTTTTCAAAATGTTGCGACTTTTCTAAGGAGTTGTGACTTTTGCGAAGAGTTGTGACTTTTTCGAAGGATTGTGACTTTTTCGAAGAGTTAACTTTTTCGAGGGGTTGTAACTTTTCTAAAGAGGTTACTATATGTCACGACCAAAAAATGGGCATGATGGCACTCGTCTTATTCCCACCAAGACAAGTCAGCCAAAAATCCAATTCAACAATAGAGTGCGGAAGAAGTAATAAAAATAAAGATTTAACTACGAATAATGAGTCACTAAATTAAGAATCCC
>JBCEWC010001055.1:0-45042 GCA_038996855.1 Solanum aculeatissimum
GAGAAATTTCAAAGTGTAGATAGGAGGCTTAGAATGGATGAATAAAGGTTAGGGTTAGGTTAAGGGGGTTTAGGGGATTTTAGGATACCTAAAAGGGGCCTAGGGATTAATTAAATCACGAAATTACGATTAATGAAATGGATATTTAACTATTATACAGGGTGAAACGGAGCAGCTACAGTGGTCGTTTACCATGCCACGGACCGTACAACCCATCGTCTACCAAGCCTTAGTCAAATCTTCAATGCGAACTCTCAGAGGACTGTGTATCTTCACACGGACCTTGTACTGGTACGTGGAGCCACACTTGGCCCAAGAACCAACCCTCAGCTTTGGCCAAGCTTCTTCCCCACTTGACGGACCACCAAACGGTTTGTTTGAGGTCTCACGGACCATGGGGTGGTCCGTAAGCGATGCCTTGGGTTATGGGGTGGGTCTTGGCCACCCCCAACTCACTGGACCATGGCACGGACCCCCACATATACCGTGGACCCTCACACGGTCCGTGGTCCTTGCCTTGGGCCATTTTCAGGGCCTATTTCCAATATCTTCCGAATTTCAGGCAGTCTCATTATTTTGGCCATAACTTCCTCATACGAACTCCGCATCAAATGAAACCAGTTGCGTTGTGAAGCTAACTCAATGAGATTCAACTTGATATGTAGAATCCCACACGTTTCAACCCGCACCAAAAGTTATGCTACCTCAACGTTCACTGTCCAAATGGCCTCTCTAGGCCACCAAATGATCCATTTTGCGTTCGGCCACTTAAACTCAACCTGTGGCTACCAAAACTCAACCACGACCAGTATAACATCATACAAGACCAACGATAAGGAGTCATCACAATTTTTTGGGTCGTTACACTTCATGAACGTCTTATTGTCATGACCTAAGTTGTGGGCCTAGTTATAACACGACAAATGAGAAATTCAAAGGCACCTCACCCAATCCTCTTAACATACATCAAACATTCCATATGAATTGAAAATAAATAAAAGTGAACTTTAAATGGGAAGAAGGGCTAAGAGAGAATCAATATAAAACTCATAAAGATAAATTCAAACATAGACTCTTAATACTTTGTTCAACAATACCTCTAACATAGACTTGGCGGGAGCTATGACATGTTCAAATCTCACCCTCATGTAAAATTTAGAAAAATAAATACAACGAGATAATCAAAATGTCTTAATACATCAATCTTGAAAGAAAGTAGGATATTGTCCCCAAACTAGAGGATTCACCAACACTAATCTTCAACAATCCAAAGCTAGCCACGTGGAGGAGGAGCACCAAACCCTACATGGTTAAATCATGTAGGTAAGAGTATGCATTAGTACTTTAAATGTACTAAGTATGTAGGTACACAATGCATGACATGATAACAATGATGCAACAATTCATAATAGGCCTCGTACTAGGTTAATCATGTAGATTGTGTTATAAAAGCATGCACAAGGCTAATATCATTTCAGCATCATAATCAGTGGCGTACACAAGATCTTTTCTAAGCAGAGCCACAATTTAAAAGACAAGATAGTTCAAAAGAAAAATTAAAGAAGCTTTTGCTTTAGAATAGTGAACTTTATAAAAAATATTTTGTTTAAATAATATAAAATTTAGATACAATTAGTGTGCTCTTTATATTAAGATAATATTATAAATTTTAAATTAAATTTCTCACGTCTTTACATTAGTAAATAAAATTTTATACAACATTATTCAAAAGATTATATTATAAATAAATGACTAACATCTTGAAAAATATATGAAAAAAGAATAAAATTATTATTATGAACAAATAAAAATAAAAAAACTTCAAGCACATAATAAAAAATAGAATTAAACGAAAATATTAACATAGAGATTGGAGACTTGAGATGGTGAATGACGGCGATTGATGATTGATGAACAAGAATTATTTTTTTTAAGAAACTTATAAGTCACAAATATATAAATATAGACGGCGGTTGATGATTGATGAACAAGAATTATTTTTTTTGAAGAAACTCATAAGTCACAAATATATAAATATAAGAAGTCTAACAATATTTTTATTTTTATCTAACTATAATTCTAATTGATAAAGGACTCGAAGGTTTTAAGTTTTATTTCAATTCTATTTCTAAAATAAAAAAGTAATATATTGATTTTGAATAAAATAAGTAACTTCTAAGTTTTTAATGAGGGGTTAAAGAAGAGAAAAAAGGTCTAGGAAAGGGAAAACACGAAGTGCTGCAGGGGGGGAAAATGCTGCTGAGGGAAATCGAACATGGGATGCGGATGTACCCTCTAGTGCCTCTCACCACTTGAGCTATGTACGTCTTTATTTGAAGAGGTGTCCTTTTAATTCTTTTATAGTCAGTATATTATTTTTGATATATGTATATATATATATATATATATATATATATATATTCAATAAAAAAGTTTGACGAAGCCGTGTCACGTGACACTCCTTGAGTACAGGTAAATCCGACCCTGATCATAATACAACTTGGAAAGAATTAGTAAGATACATAGATGAACATAAGTATAGTAAAGGAACCATATGAGCTTGTAAAATATATGAATCATAGCAACTAAATCATATACCATAAAAGGGAACATCTTTGAACTTAATAAAAATGAAACCATCATGAATCATATTAAGAGGACACCTTGGAACATTGAGAGAACATGAACAAGTGTGAGAGTTACTGTTAACCGACAAAAATCGTGTGAGCTATAACATGGAGTCCCAATGTTGCCCCTACACCAGAGAAAAAGGGGAGACTACTTTCCAAGGTAGACTTTGTTATGCCTAAGTGGATCCACTAAGCTACATAATGACCAAGCCTCTACTAATGCATGGCCCTTCTAAGGAATCAAGCCTCTACTAATAGGTAATCCTTCTTACTCTACGGTGGCACGTAGTTATGGGACAATAAGATTCTACTAACGGTCTCATACCTCTACTAACGGGGAGCTTCCACATTTATCTCAAGATCCACTGAGTTCTAAGTAAAATTCTAAACGGAATTGAAAGTCATAAGTCATAAGAAACATCAATCGCAGAGAAGTTCTACTAATTCACCCATCATTCCTTAAACATAATCATAGAATAGCTCCTTATCACACGTAATATGAGAATTGGCCTTCCACCATTACACATTCATTCTTGTCTTAGGTATTATCATAAAAGTTCCTCATGTGGAAACCATAGGCTAACATAATATGACATATGAGTCACCCTTTTCAAATCGTGCAACTTAGAAAAAATACATTTATACACATGAAAATTGGTGACGATGAAGCTATCATTAAAAAGGACCAAAACCAATTTATGAGTTAGAACCTTGAACCCCACTTAATACATGAATCTTGATACTCATTCATAAAATCCATTCCACATGAACTTAAATTCACCATAATGCTTAGGTAAAACATGAAACTAGACCAATAAGTGGGAACCATACTCAATTTCATAAAATCCTAGATTATGCTTGTAAAGGGTTACATTCAATCATCATGGAAACATGCAAATAATGACTATCTGTTCATAATAGGACTAATAATCATCATTGCAAAATCATATTAATGCATTTTGAGTGAAAACCATAAAATCCTAGGAATACATACTTGTAAGTAGATGGAGAAAAGGGATTCTTGGGATTGCATGGGTGAAAGAAAACCTATAGATGAAATTCACATACCTTAGATGATTATCTATAGAAGAAACATGAACTTTGGAGGGAAAAGCTTGGAACCCTAGCTTGTCTTCAAAGGGGAAACTTTGAGAGACTTGATGGAGTTTGGGACTTGGACTTTTGAGAGAATGATTTGGGAATAGGGGTGAATGGGGTGGTATAAGGATGATATGGGGCATTTTAGAAGCCAAAACAACGTAGAATTGGTCTTAGGATGCGAGAAAGTAACGAAAACACCCTTCATTAAACTGGACGGACAAAACTATGAATGCCCATTTACGAGTCGTAAATGATTGTATGACTCATACTTTGGGTCTTGTAAACTTAGGACCCAAATTCCTGTTCCCTGATCTTCATTCTATGGACACAATCTAGGGTCCCTAATTCAAACCATGACCTGTCCTGTAGCTCCTAAAAAAGGTCCAGAATCCAACATCTCAAGCCCAAACCACGAACAACTTCCATGATTCGTAGAACATACTACAATCTGTAAAACCACCTTGTAAAACCTCCATATACATAAAAAAATTTCCCACTTAGAATCTCAACCAGGAAACCCCAATTATGATTCGTAGTTCTATCTACGAGTCGTATATACTCCTCATGGATTACTCTCCACACTTAGAAAAATTCATTTACTTCACTGCCCATCTACGATCTGTAAAACATTTCACAACCCGTAAAAGGGTCTCATATTATCAAATTAAACATCAACTTTATTTGAACCTCATCCACAATACCATCTTCAACTTATCAACCATTCCACGATCTGTAAAACCCTTTCATACCTCACATCCTGACTTTAATTGTTTTTCTAAGTCTAATCCCCCATCCACGAAGCCTATATATGGCCTGTAAAACTAACTACGACTCATAGATAGGGCTCGTGGTTCCAATCCATTAACTAAATTTTCAACTTTACCCTTGCTCTTAACTTCAAACTCTTGGGGTGTTACAATATACCCCTTGGAAACATTTATCCCCGAATGTGAATCAAGCTAGCTCAATAAGAGTGAAATGAATATATAGCAACCCATCGTGAATACAATAGTGCAAGTCAAATATTGTTTTCTAAAAATTTTCAAATCTCTAGCAATGAACATCATTTTAAATGCACAAGAAACATATTTCTATAATTTTACGTGAAACTTCATCGAAACCTACTTCATGAATATATATACACATAAAATAAAATGTTAAAACTAAGGTGTGAGGATGCATGAAAATTAACATGAACGTACCACCCCCCGACATCAATTGTAGCATTAAAAATGCAAGAATCAACCCATCCAATTAATACCATGACCCAAGAGAATTCATACATACCGAGTGCGGCAACCTGAACTCTCTCTCTCTCTTCCTCTTCTCACTAGGAAATTCCTCCTCTTGTGCCCCATTCTCCATACTCATAACAACCATCTCCATTGGCAATACACTTCCCTAGATGCATCTTGACACACTCTTGACAATTGGGATATGGGTTCCTTTCCCTTTCCCTCCTAGGAATTGGAGCATCTCTAAAAGGTAATCCATTCTCAACTCGAACCCTCTTAGTAACCCTAGCACTCTTCTTCAATTTGTTTGACATAGGTTATGAGTTGAAAAATATCCATTTCCTTCACTAGCATAGTAGTGCGACATTTCTTTGCCACAAGATCAGTTACTCCTTATAAGAACTTGCTCATCTTTACACAAGGATCAACAACCAACAAAGGAGCATACTTGGATAGTTGTATGAACTTGAAGGCATACTCCCTCACACTTATGTTCCCTTGATTAAGGTTGATAAACTCCATCATCTTGGCTTCTCTTAGCTCAAGAGGGAAGAAATGATCAAGAAATGCGGCCTTGAACACCATCCATCCATAAGACCCTCATCAACTCTCTTGAATTTCCATTGAGTAATCCATACTTGAGCCTTTGAGTTGGTAGGCTACCAACTCCACCTTTTTGTCTAAAGACACCCCTATTATGGCCCAATATCTTGTGAACTTCATCGATGAACTCTTGGGCGTCCTTGTCTATCTTTGAACTATGAAATTTAAGAGGATTCAAGCTAAGAAAATCTCTTACCCTAGAGACTGGGGTAGAAACATTGGGGAGAGTGATGACATCTTGGTTGGCTATGGCTTGAGACATTATAGTGAAGTAATTCTGGAACTCCGCATAGGTAACCGCCTCCTCATAAGGGGCTTGAGGGACCGGGGGAGCTTGGTCCTCATTCAACTCTCTTGGTGGGGGAACTCTTCTTAGAGGCATGATCTAGAAAACTACAAAGGAAAATTCATTAGATAAAAAGGGAAATCTTAAGTCAACTCTAGGGCATTACATAATCCATGAAAGAAGAAACCATTTTCTAAATGCCTCATAGCCTCTCATTCATAATTGAGGTGCGCTTTACAACCATGGTCAAGACTCTATTTGATATGGTATGTCAAACTCCAAGGACCATTTCAAACGTCGTACTCTGATATCAAGCTTGTCATTCCCCAAGCCTAGGTCCTAGTCATGAAACGATGAATAATAAACCCGAAAGTATCTCACCCAAGCCTCTTAGCATACATTAAGCATTTTATACGAATTGAACATAAATAAAAGCGAAGCTAAGGGGGAATCAACATAAAAACTATAAAGATAAATTCAAACATAGAATTTTAATACTCTATCCAATAATATCTCTAACATTGACTTAGTGGGGGGCTAAGACATATTCAAAGCTCACCTTAAGTAAAATGTAGCAAAAGAAATACAACTAGATAAACAAAATGTTTTAATGCATCAAGCTCAAAAGAAAGTAGGATGTTGTTCCCAAACTAGAGGATTCACAAACATTAATCTTCAACAACCCAAAGCTAGTCATGTAGAAGAGGAGCATCGAACCCTACACGGTTAAATCATGTAGGCAAGAGTATGCGTTAGTACTTGAAATGTACTAAGTATGTAGGTATGCAATGCATGACATGATAAAAATGATGCAATAATTCCTAATAGGCCTAGTTCTAGGTTAATAATGTGGATAGTCTTATAAAAGCATGTACAAGGCTAATATCATTTCGACATCATAATGCAACTTGGAAAGAATTAGTAAGATACATAGATGAACATAAGCATAGTAAAGGAACCATATAAGCTTGTAAAATACATGAATCATAGGAATTAAATCATATACGTTTGGAAGGGAATATCTTTGAACTTAATAAAAAGGGAACCATCATAAATCATATTAAGAGGACACCTTGTAACATTGAGAGAACACGAACATGTGTGAGAGTTACCGTTAATCAACATAAACCGTGTGAGCTATAACATGGAGTCCTAGTGTTTCCCATACATCGGAGGAAAGAGGGAGACTACTTCCCTAGGTAGATTCTGTTATGCCTAAGTGGACCCACTAAGCTACATAATGACTAAGTCTCTACTAATGGGTGGCCCTTCTAAAGAATTACACCTCTATTAACAGGTAGTTATGAGATTCTACTAACGCTCACGGATGTCCGCCTCAACATACCTAAAAAACATTAAGAAGGTATTACGATCGTCATCACATATTTACCCAACAAGGAGTCGAGGTTGAATCCACAAGGAACGATTGTTCAAGTTTAGAAGTATTAATTTGAACTAAAGGATTGTAGCATTAATAAGAGTGATTACAACTAATATATATTTAATAAATGATTGCTATAATTGATTTTAACACAAGTATTAAGAGATATGTCAGGGGTGTGTTAACACGGGACACAAATCCAACAAATAAGTCTTACAACTTGAATGAATGTATCAATTGAATGCGAGTAGGCTAGAATGCTTATAACCGCTATTTTCGACTAAACAATAGCAGTGTTTTAGATGAACTAATTACAACTTCATATGCAAAATCACTATAGGAACATACTTGGTCCTAAGCTATTTATAAGCAAACCATCTAATTCCTTAGCCGTTGAATCCAAATCAGGCATTTAACCAAAACCCACAATATTTCTATGTTATCATTCTAATTACACACTTCAATCATTCATAATTAATGCAACAATTGAAGATCTAAACATAACCATGAGTTTGTAACCTTAAGATTTTCAATTTAACATAGTAATGAATATGAACTCACTTCAATCAACAATAAAATATTCAAATTAGATAAGACCCTGTCATAAATCAAGTACCCATGTCAATTACACACCTCTAACAATAAGGGTTTTAGCCTAACATAATTAAAAGATAAAATTGAGTACCAATATCAGCTTTTATTGCAATGGGTAAAAGTAAATACAAGGAATTAGAAAGAATCTCTTCACTTCTTGCTCTAATTTCTCTTCCCCAAGCTTGGTCTCCAAACCCTCTTCCCCAAAGATGAAGTTCTATTCTCTCTAGAAGAAAGTTTCAGTGTACTCCTGATTCTATTGTCTGGCAATGTGTACAAATGAGTCCTCCTAAAGTCCCTTTTATACTCCATATAAAATTAGCTGAGTTTGTGCATGTTTCACCAATAAGCAATCAAGGTCGGCCATCCCCGAAGTGATTCACCAAATGTGTACTTGACTGCCTTTTAATGCATCTGATGTAGGCCTTGGTCTCTACAACATTAGGCGATGTGACTGTGCGTCACCGATCTTATTTAACAATCCGCCGAACCTTCACTAGCGTTGCTTTTTTACTTTGCACTTGAGGGGTTGGTCTCTGCAACATTAGGCAGTCAGTGTCACCCTTCGATGATCCACTGAATAAGTCAACATCACTTTTTACTGCCTTTTTAGCACTTTTATTCCTTTGTCCTATGTTGTTGAGTTTTTTCCCTTCTATGCACTTTCATCCTCAGTTCTAGCTTAAACACATAGATTAGTAAGCATATGAGGCACAATAGTACATTGAGGACAATATTTTTTGCTTTTTAAGCTCTATATGAGTAACACTCCTAACTTGAACTTTTTCTTGCCCTCAAGCAAATCAAATATCAGTCAATCCAAAGCACAATGCTTTTAAATAGGTCCATAAGGAGTAGCATATATGTTCCTCCCTTTGTCGTTGATCTTCAAAGCTTCTACAAACCACTTACATGATTTTGAAGCCCCAAGAGATGACTAAAGAGTTCTCAAGACAAAGCTATGCTCACAAATGCCAATGTTATTACTTTGCAAAATTGTCACTACTTGCCCTCACAACAAAAAAGATCCTCATACACATAAGATCATGACATTAATTTCAAGGATCTAGCAACAATCACACTCCCAAGTGAGAAATGACATGCAAGTTTCTACTCATAGGCTTGCCTTTATTCTCAATCAATGTTCACTTAATTTCATTCAGATTAGGATCACAAATGTAGGCTAAAGGACAAAAAGGATAGCAGTTGGGTATAAGTGACTAATCCTCCTTGAACTCTACACACAACTCTACACATTCATGCTTCTTTTGATCCCACTCATTTTCCATTCCCAATGAAATCATTTTGCTTTGAATCTTAAGCTTAGGTGTCTCCCATGCAACCATTTTTCAAAATTTTGGAGGGTCTTATTTTTTCAAACAATTTCTTTCTTTCTTCTTGTTCAAACATTTTTCTTCTTTTTCTTTTCCATCAAGCATGGTCTCCTCCACTTCTTTCTTGTTTCTTTTCCTCAACTTTCAAATGGGAGACACCCCTATCTTACCAATACACCCAAATTTGGCCTTTGGCCACAACTTTCGCTAATTTAAGCTCAAAGAGGGAATGGTGTACAATAAAAGGGATTATCTTTTCAATCAAAGGTCAAGGGTAACAAGGTTTCCAAAGAAAGGCTTAAGGCTCAACGAGGCTCATAGGGATACAATCAATGTCAATGGAGACTATTTGGTCAAAGTGGACTTAAAAGAAACCAAAGAAGGCCTAAGGTCATCTTTCTAATCCAGATTCAACCAAGATACACTCCAAGACAAACCAGACAAGTTCTAGCTATCAACAAATATGCCTTTCAGCAATTTTCTCACCTTACATGGCAAAATGGATTCCAAATTCAAATAATGGCTAGACAACATACATTCACAATTATCGATCATTTCATATCCAATCTTGATACTCACTTAGTCAACTCAAGATGCTTCCAATCCATATGTGGATCATTCTCACATGAGATGGATTAATTGGTGAGTTAATACATGTTTTTCATCCATGTCCCTATTCGTATCAAAGATACTGGTGATCAATACTTAAATTGCTAAGGACTTTGAAACATGATAAAACACTTTTTAAATGGCTTTTCATATATGCATGGGTATTTTGTCAAAAATCAAGGACATCATTGACACACATCATTCACAAGACATCCATCAAAACAAAAATAAAATTAAAAGAAGTTACTAACTATTACAACCCAAAATAAAAATATTTACAAACAAAAAGTAAAGGATTGATTTAATTACGCAATCCATCAAAACAAAAATAGAATTAAAAGAAGTTACTAACTATTACAACCCAAAATAAAAGAATATTTACAAACAAAAAGTAAAAGATTGATTTAATTACACATCACCAAAAATCCAAAAAGAAAACATAACTCATTTTCTCAACTTAATAATGCTCACCCCCTTCTAAAAATACATTATCCTCTATGTATAAGAATAATAACAATAAAGTTCAAATGGAAGGAGTAAGATAAATAATCCCCCTGATCACTCAACATGGTGATAGTGCTGAGACTGAAGGAAATATAGTGGAATCATATGCTCTGGCTCAGCTGCACTAAACAATCCACTTGTCCCAATCATGGACCTATCCTGAAGTAATCTCTTGTGACTGCTTCAATGATGGTTTCCTCTGCCCTAGAAAACTTTCTTTCCCTACTTGACTTGTTCTCTGCCCTCCTAGCTTCAAATTGGTCAGACAAGGTCTTCTCTGTAGCCTTCTCTACCTTTGATTTATAAGTATCCTCCATGATCACATGCTTATTCTTGAAAACATTACCCTTAACCCTCATGTACATGTTAGGGTATATAGTTTGCCTTAAATTGGCCATGGAGATTTCTTTTTTGTGTGGCCATGTGAAGCTATAGGCCACCCCTCTCACTCGCTCAAGGATATCAAAAGGGCCAATATACCTAAGGCTAAGATTGCTCTTCTTCTTCCCAATTTGCGTTACACCCTTCATTGGTGAAATCGTCCACCTAAGCTATTATGTCAAACAAAGCTAACAAAGGTGTAAGAAGCAAGGAAAGGAAAAAAGGTTTTAGAAAAGATTTTGGCAAAGAGGGTCATTTTTCTTGCCGAACAAGTTTGGTAGATCGCTGAACCAATTCAGCGGTCAAAATAACCATTGTCGATCTTTACAACAATTAGACTTCAAAGTCACTTTCACATTCAACAATGGGTGTAAGCAATTGGCGATCCACCGAATAGATTTGGTAGTCACAAATGCCATCGCCGAATATGTCAGTACTCAAGATCAAAGATATGCTAAAAAGGGTGACGTGTGGGACCTTTTGGCGCATCATCGAGTCAAGTTCAGTGGTCAAAATGACCATTGCATACTTTGACTAGCAACACAAATTCCCCAAAATTTCAAAATTTATGGTTCAATAACAAAGCAAGGGGAACTCCACAACACATGCCTTTCCACACATTATCAAACACATCCATATGTCAATTTCTACCTAATCATTCAAACCATGAATACAAATTCGGCCAAATGATGACTTTACCCTTAAAAAAGATGTCACCCACTAATCATCGGGCAAGTTCAAATTGCTTGGCCAAATTTATGGGTTACTTAGACTTTACCCTCAGCACACCAAACAAACAAACCCACGAATTATGCTTCCACAATAATAGCTTAAGAAATGAAGTTCATAAGTCCAATCAAGATGACACACAACTGACATTCAAGCACATTGTGACACATTACAACCTTTTCAACGATCAAGCATTACAATTTAGCATTCGCATCCTAGATTCAACTCATATGTTCAAACTATTTCACCAAAAATCATTTAAAAATCAATAACCCTAATAACCTAACATAATCAACTTCTTGGGTTCTATATGTTTTACTCTAACAATCAATACCAATATTTGCACAGCTTCCTCAAAACTCCCAAAGCTCACAAGATACTATAACAAAGTACAAATAACACCAAGCTTATGATAGCACAAAATAAAACTTAGGGTTAGAAGACATACCAGAGGAATCATGTAGAGAAAATGAGGATGTGAAAGATGATTTATCAATCTCAAAGTAAATAACAAAGATCAGCCTCTAGAAGTGTGTAGTGTGCTTAAGAAGTGGAGTAAACAAAGAGATAAAAGAGGAAAGTTAGGGTGCATTTAAAGATGTGTGTCGATAGGGCGGTGCAACTTTAGAGATACACATTCAGTGATCCGCTGAATGTGCTTAGGAACTCTCTTTCTTACAATAACTGAAGCTCATCCATTTGCACCAAAGGATACAGAAATTGTGCACTGTACAACCAACTCGGCGATCCGCCGATTTGCAACGTAGACCGCTGAAATTTACAACACTTGAGGGCCATCATCCTACCCAAAGGGTGGACAAAATCAAGGTCGCCATTTAATCTCGACGATTCACCAATTTGCAATGTTGACTGCCTAAATTGACAGCACCTCAGGGGCCTTCAATTGCCCCTAAAGGTAGGCAAAATGGAGGTCTCTATTTTATCTCGGTGATCCACCAATTTGCAATTTTGACCACCGAATTTAATAGCACCTCAAGAACCATCAATTGACCTAAGAGGTGGTTAAAGTCATGGTTGTTATTTGAAATTGGTGCACTGTCAAACAACATATGTTGTCACCCTTTGCATCCTCCTTCAAACTTCAACTTATGCATACTTGAAACAATCAACACATATTATTTCAAACCCACTAACACCTTGGATTTCCTTCCAAGACGCTCCTTATCTAATATCGTGGAACAACAGTGTTCGTTACAAATTAAGCTTCATTCACATACATGATATCAACCACCCAAACACTGGGTGGTTTACCATAGTACTTTTTCAATCTCTGCCCATTTATTTTTAAATTCTCCCCATTGTGGTTCTCAACTTCAATGACACCGTTTGCAGGAACTTCAATAATTTTGAATGGCCTAGACTATTTGGACTTTAGTTTACCCAAAAACAATCTCACTCCTAAGTTATACAACATTACTGGGTCTTTCACATTTAGTTCCCTCTTCAAAATTTTCAAGTCATTCCATTTATTTATCTTTTCCTTTTATAAAGCAGAGCTCTAATATGCCTTTAATCTAATTTATCAAGCAAGTAAAGTTGAGTGAACCTGGACTTTACAACTTTATCTTGTTCGAAGTTCAACCTCTTTAGAGCCCATAAGGCTCGATGCTCAAGTTTCACTAGTAGGTGGCAGGCCTTACCAAACATGAGTGTGACATATCGATTGGAGCTTTGTACGCTGTGCGATAGGCCCACAAGGCATCATCAAGTTTACTAGCCCAATCACTTTGGTTCCTATTCATTGTTTTGAAAAAATTGCCTTGATCTCCCTAGTCGATACTTCGACCTACTTATTTTCTTGAGGATGATATGGAGTCGTCACATGATGTTTCACTTCGTATTTTTTCAACAACAACCCAAATATCCGATTCCAAAAGTGAGAGCCTTCATATGTTATAATAGCTCAAGGAGTGCCAAAATGAGTGACAATGTTCCTTTTCAAGAAATTCACAACACCTTTAATATCATTAGATTACAACAAAACTGCTTCCACCCACTTTGACACATAATCCACAGCTAGTAAGATATATCAATTACCAAACAAGCTTATAAATGGTCCCATAAACTTAACTCCCCACATATCAAATATCTCTAGTTCTAGAATTGGAGTAAGGGGAAATTTATGTCACCTAGAAATATTATCTTGCAACTGATATCTTAGACAGGCCTTTGTTAATTCGTGAGTATCCCTGTGAAGAGTTGGCCAATAGTAGCCATTTTGAAGGACTTTCGAGGCTATACAAATCCCCCCGTGATGGCCTCCTTCTGGTGATAAGTGGCACTCCTCCAATATTGCTTCCATAGAAGACTTTCGTACACATCTATGAATCATATTGTCCATGCACTCCTTGAAGAGGTAGGGCTCATCCCAAAAATATCTTTTTACGTTGAAACTTCCTACTTTGGAGATTATTTGGAAACTCTGGCACAACCCTACATACCAAGTAGTTAGATAAATTAGCATACCAAGGCAAAATTGTTGGTGTCACCTTCATCACAACCTCATCCGGGAAACTGTCAAAGATGTCCCTATCCTCAACACTTGAGTTGTGTGGCTCAAGACGGGATATAAATGGTGAGTAACTTGGTTTTCACATCCCTTTTGATCTTTCACCTCAAAATCAAACTTCTGTAGCAATAATACCCACCTAATAATTCTTATCTTAGCATCTTTCTTTGCCATAAGGTAGCGAAGGGAGGCATGATCAGTGTGCACAATCACTTCTGTACCTAGAAGATAGGCTAAAAACTTCTCAAATGGGTAGACTACAACCAATAGCTCTTGGTAAGTCACCGTTTAATTCTTTTAGGCTGTGTTGAGGGTCTTATTTGCATAATAGATGGGGTGAAACAACTTTTCTCTTCTTTGACCCAATATGGCCCCTAAGGACACCCCACTAGCATCACACATGATTTCAAAAGGTTGTGACCGGTCAGGGGATACAATCACACGAGCCTCAATTAATTTTTCCTTAAGGCCCTCAAAAGCTTTTATGCATGTTGTATCAAACACAAAGGATGAGTCTTTTTAAAGCAACTTACACAATAGGCTAGCAACTTTTGTAAAATCCTTGATGAAGTGTCGGTAGATGTCGGCATGGCCTAAGAAACTTCTCACTCACTTAATGGATATAGAAGGTGGAAGGCTAGCAATAATCTCCAAATTGGCTCGATCTACTTGCAACCCATCTCCTAAGAATTTATGTTCTAATGCAATCCCCTCTTTGACCATAAAGTGACACTTCTCCTAGTTAAGCACCAAATTAGTCTCAATACACCGTTGAAGCACCTTCTCAAGATGAACAAGACACTGCTCAAAGGTATCCTCTACCATAAAAAAAATCATCCATAAACACTTCTACCGAATCCTCTACTATATCAGCAAAAATAGCCAGCATACAACATTGGAAGGCTGCCGACACATTACAAAGACCAAAAGGCATTCTTTTGAAAGTAAAGGTCCCATAGGGACAAGTGAAAGTTATCTTTTCTTGATCCTATAAGGCGATGGATAATTGGTTATACCCAAAATAACCATCGAGGAAGCAATACCATCCCGTGAGACGGTCTAGCATTTAATCCATAAATGGTAAAGTAAAATGATCCTTTTCCATAGAAGTATTTAATTTTCTATTGTCCATACATCTCCTCCACCCTATAACCGGTCTCGTAGATACTATTTTGCCTCTCTCATTAGGTACCACGGTTATGCCTCCCTTCTTAGGAACACATGCACCAGACTAACCCAATTATTATTGGCAATTCGGTAAATCACTATGGTGTCAAGCCATATGATTATTTCTTTCTTGATAACCTTCTAAATAGGAGGATTGAGCCGTCTTTGATGTTCCACGCTTGGCCTACAATTTTCCACCAATTTGATCTTATGGGTGCAAATTCCTGAAGGAATTCTCATGATGTCAGCTATGGTCCATACTATGGCCTTCACATACATTTTAAACACATTCACAAAGGCCTCAATTTTCCATTCTAACAAATCAACAACAACAATAATCGGCAAGGTACAATCAGTGCCCAAAAATGCATATTTAAGATGAGATAGGAGCTCTTTTAACTCAAGTTCTAGGGGTGTTTCTATGAAAGGCTTTGCCGATTGAGTGTCTCAATTTTTTAAGTCGATGTCAAGCTTAGTCGAAACCCTTGAATAAGAACCAACCCCCATTTGTAATGACCCTCCAGGTCATTTATGTGATTCCACATATATTTTATTAGTTTGGGCATTTGCATAGTGACTACGAGTTATTTGTGACATATTGACACTAATTGTTCAGTTGTTGGGTGAATCGTTGACATTATCATAAAATGAATTTTTAGGTAAAGTCCTACTAAATGGCCCCAAAGTGGAATTCTGATGGTTCCATTAGCTCCGGAATAACCAAATAAGGTTAGGAGCATGTTCGGTGCAATTATATCGAGTTTTATAAATTTAGCCACCTAAATGAGTCAATAGTTGACTTTAGTCAACGTCCTTGGGAAATGTGCCCCAAATGGAAATTCTAACTACACCACTGAATCTGTAATATCGAGTTTGGTCTAGGAGGACCTTTGATTCTATTTTTGGTGCTTCTGAGTATGTTTTGGTCCCTTCGATAAATTTTGATATTGGGAAATGGGACTCACATTGGAATAAAATAAACTTTGATGAGAATTTTGACTACACTATTGAGTTCGGAATAATGTTTTTGATCAGATTTCATATATGAATTGTATTTTTTACACTCTAAATGAGGCCAGAACATCAAAATTAAGTTTGAGCAGTTGCCGCCAAATAATAGGCGGTGCTGACGCGGCTTGCTGAGAAAGTGACATGTGGCAAGTCGGTGAGAGAGGATATATATGGATCCAATTTCCATAAACGTTGGCAAAGAAAAGCAAAATCTTTAGTTCACAATATTTTTCTCATTTTTCATCCGATTTTGACGATTTAAAAGGCTAACTTGTATATTTTTCCAAGTGGAACATCGTGAAGGTGTCAGAAATTAATTTTGGAATGTTTTTTAAATTGAGTGACCCTTGGAGGCCATCAAGAAGGAAAAACTCGTAGGGACTGATCTAGAGCGCATAGATTTGCTTCTCAGGTAGGCTAGGCTTTTTTATCTGTTAGACTGAGATGTATATGCAGTATGTAATGATATGAGATGTATGAACTGTATATAATGATATGAGACACTAGGTACTGTAATGAGTGTGATATTAGTTGTAACTATAATATTAGCTGAGTTGTGACATTGTTACACTGAGAAAGAGCCTAACAGAGGCTAGATATGGGCTAATGCCCTGTGACATGTACGTACCCTGACTTATCTAATTGTGTGACTGAGATGTAATGTGAATTAATTTTGAATGTGTAATTACGTGAAATGATTTATTGAATAATATGTGATATTATCAGGCTTTCATGAATTGATGAGTTAATGTGGAAATTCAGATATGATAAATTATATAAGTGTTGTGAATTGGTTGTTGACTTATATTGATGTAATTATTGAGGTATATTACATGATATTGTGTGTTTTATTTCTCATTTACTCATCCTTTGTGTATATCCTTGTCTATATTTGATTTTAGAAATAGGATAAAAGAGAAATAATGATATTTGGAATCGAAGTTTCTACCAGTCGTGGCTATTATCAAAGATATTGATATTTAGGGTCGAGGTTTCTACCGATCGTGGATGTTTCGGAGGTCTCTTACGGCAACTGAGGTCTCTTCCAACGAGTATGATTTTTAGCCAAGGTCTCTTTCGACAGTTTATTATTATCAAGGTCTTTTTTGGCGACTGAGGTCTTTTCTGGTGGATACAAGGCCTATGTGAGACCTCCATGGGTTTCGATCTAAGTTGATCAATATATGTGTGTCGTAGGGCAGACATGAATCATAATTATCTGACATTGCATTGCATTATCTTGCACTTCATTTACTATTAGTTGTAAGTTAACTCTTTGTGTTATTTGTTGATATATAAATTCTGAACAACTGCTTCATGTTGACTATGACTTATTGAAATTGTTATACCACCTGAACTATATCATTATATGTATATACTGTGTGTGTTGGCTTTCTTGTGTACAAGTTGTAGTTTTGGAGGTATGTGGTTGGGTTGGTAGGAGTACCTGCATTCTTTATTGCTTTACTTAGGTTTAGAATTTATTTACTAGGTATTATGCTATTGGGTGCTCACCCCTTGCTTCTACACATGTGTAAGTATTAATCTTGATACCTCATAATTTAGTGTTTCTCTCTATTGAGCTAAGCTTCGATACATTTGAGTGGTAACAACTTGTCTGTTGGCAAACTGTCAAGACCCTTTATCTTATGTTTTGTTCTATTTGAGGAATAAGGCATTTAGACTTGTATACTTTTGGATTTTGTTGTAGTAGAGGCTTGTACATGTGACACCAGTATTGGGTTGATTTATAGATTCAGATATTCTTCTTCAATGCATATTCCTTTTACTTAGACTCTACTTTCCCTTATTCTTCTGCATTATTTTGTTAATTTCTATTTAGGATGACTTTCCTCTGTGGAATAAAGGCAAATGTCGTCATATTTGATTTTGGATTATGACAAATTGATATCATAGCCCTAGGTTCATAGGTCTCACATGTGTACAAGCCCAATATAATAGAGTCTTGAAGATTGCAAAGACGTTTGTTGGTTATCTTTGAGAGGCTATGATGACTGTTAGAAAGAAAATTCTCACTTATTAACTCCCTATTATGCATTCTTGATCTGATCTCTTATTTTTTATCTCTTCACTCCATTCCCTCACTTATGGTGGGGATTCGTTCTTGGTATTTCGTGTGTATATTGAAGATGTGCTTTCCTAATTTTGGAGTTAAATCTAATTTTAAGAAAGAAGTGATGGACTTAAATGAAGGGTGTGTGGTAAGCCTTAGATTGTTCTATAATTTAAAAATATTAGGTTAAGTTGTGGTCCGATGATGTATTTTGATGATAAGGTATTAGAAGATGAAACCTAGTTGAAAGACTTCATGAATGTCTTATCCTTTCTGATTAACCATTTAGTGATAAGAATGGTACTTGCATGGCCTATTAGATGTCCGAAGTGATTCGATAATTTGGTGCCATATGGTTAAGAAAATTATTGTGTTATGAGTGTGGTAATTATGAGATTTCAGTGGTTGGGTTCGCCATAAAAAGAATGGGCTGCTTAGTATGGGCTAAGAATGATTTTCTACAAATTGAGACCAAAACGTCTATCGTGACTTCATGAAATTGGTATATAGAAAGAAGTATTAAAATATGACTACTATGGTTGTATCTATGTTCACTTGGTTAAGGTTATGGTTGAGTTACTTCTGCTATCGACCCAGTTTGTGAAGGGTACATATTATTTTTTGGAGATAAAACTAGTTTGGTAATTTATGGATAGGTATTCAATGTGAAGAAATGTATGGGCTATTTGAATACAAACTTCTCATTGGGTATGGTATGTTGTAGTGGTGGCTCTATTGTGCTTTTGATGTGGTACTGGTAACGTACAAGAATGGAAGCATCAATTGTCGAGTGTGAATACTAGCTACTAAGAAATTATTAATTGTTCTACCTACTCAGATAATGGAGTTTGATGTTGTAGTCACATATAGGAAACCAACTGATTGTTAATACAAACACTTGAATTTGGAATTGATCATAAGAAAGGTCATAGTGGTGGACCTTGGTATGTGTATTAATATGTTTAAGTATGAATTTTATTTCAGGGATCTATGTAGGGACCGATGACTTCATTGTAAGCCAAAAAGAATGAATGACAATTGATATAATGGGGTTGTGGAATAAGGAGATTTTAGTAGGTTTGTTTATGTGAAAGCAATTGTGAATGTTATTAAGAGAGTATATATGGAAGATTTGACAGTTCATTAAATTTGGCTAATATATTTTGAGTTTGAAGTATCATATCAATCATTAGATCAGTTTTGTAAGGTCACATGGCTTGTTTGTCTTGTTCGGATTGTGGTAATAAAGTTATATGTGCATCAGATGGATTAAATTTTTTTAGGTAAGGTTGAGAAAGAAGGATTTTTTGTGGTTTCGAATTTGGTAACTTGTACAACTTGGACTCCTAATAGAAGATATGGTGAAACCAATGCAAAAGCAATAAATGACAAATTAAGGTATACAATCTCCAAGGTATAGATTAATGTTGATTGAAGAAGGGATTGGTTTACATGGTGTGAACCAAAATTTAGATTTTCATTGTGAGTTGCATTTGTGGTAGTTGGTTTCGTCAAGGCATGATTATGAAATAATTGAATGTGTTTGTTATTGATAATTTAGAATGACATGTCCATGGTCTCGGTTGTAGATTCTATTACTTATGATGGTGGAAGGGCTTAATGAAATTTTCATTTGAGTAGTTTGGTGTAAAGTAAGGCAATTTAATAGGGAATTTTGGCTAAGGAATAATAGTGATACATGGGCTAAGAAAAAGTACAAGAGCCTTGGGCATCAAAATAATTTAAGGATTTAGGATTACGTCATGAGTATTAATTAAGTATTTGAATATCCTAACATCATTACATAGTGGATACAAGTTAAGAAATGTTAAAAATAAATAAGACAACACGTATAGAGCCTTGATTCAAAGTTGAGAATTGTATGCATTTTCACTTTAAGATTATATGTAATAATGTAAGGTACGCTGACTTGGTGCAAGGTTATGAAAGATTATCAACTACCTTTTTAAAAAATTTGGTTTTGGTTCAAGTAACAAATAGTGATGAACAAGGAAATCTGTATTTTTATGTTAGGTTGAATTATTCAATCATGGCAGATGACTTGTGGATGCAATATGAAAAGAACTTGCAATTCTACTTGTTTATTGAAGATTTTGAATAGGGTGGATACCACTTTGTTTATGGGAGTCATGTAGATGATCGTAATTAGTTATGTCAGCACTGGTGGTGAATAAAGATAATGCACTTATGGTATACAAATTTTTTTAGGATGATCAATGGCTTCTTTAAGTTTTGACATGATGATATAAGTGTTTGAGTGAAGGTTGAGATATGTCATGCGAATAGTTGCATGTGGTTGAGATTCTTTTTGATTCAATAGTTGTAGCTCATGGGAACATCACACCAGAATTGAAATTAGTATTATTGACCTTGGATTGGGCTAGTTTCTAACACAAGATGCTTACAGTTGGCTTGAGACATATAGTAATACTTCATTTGAGAAAAGAGAGAAGTTATAATTTAGAGTTACAAATAACGACAATATAATTTTCAATAATTTTTGGTACAAATAATAATTTTGAAAGCATGAGTAAAGGACTAGTAGGATCATGATATTTAGTTGAAAATAGATTTGTCAATTTCAAATGTTGGATTATGGTGAATATATTGGGTTTTAATAAGTTGAGTGTGTTTCGAGCTGTGTTTGTAATCAAGTTAAGAATCATGTGCAGAAAAAAGTCAAATAGGTGGGAACTTGATAACTGGAAGGGTTTTAATCATAGATATCAGAGGGGAAGTATCGTGTGTAAGGCAAAAAAGTATTTTTGGTAATTTGGGTATACTAGTGCACTGCATGTGCGAACCTAATTGAGAGTGCTTGTATGAGAACTATCATGAAAAAATGCAGTCTTTTAATAGTCTTGGTATTTATCATGTCATTAAGGATATATTTTAGTAATATGTGATTGACCTTGAGGACCATTGGACTTATTTTTGCCAATTTTAGGAGTTGTCTACGATCATAACTATTGTTCCAGTATCCCAATAGTATTATTAGAGGTTTTATGTGCTTGAGAGTATCATTCAATGGTTGGTTACCTGATTGTTACCTTCTTTAGTGTCAAATTTGTTAGGTTCTCCCTTATAAATATCCATTGTCTAAAGATTAGATTTGTGTAGTTTAAACTGGGAGGAGGACTATGTCGCGAGAATGAAAGATGACTAAGGTTTTGACATATGTACATTACGAGGGTATGGTAGTTGGTTTAGATTCACTACTGGTATTGATAGTTATTAGCTCAATATTGCTTCGTGGTTATGCGAGAAGGAGATTCATTTAGGGGACTATGTTGTGTTTTAGAGAATTTTGATTTAGATTGGCTCATGGGCTAGTTCAACATTTGGTAATCACTCCTTTAGATAGTTTGATTCAGTTGCAGTGGAAATTCCAAACACTAGTTTGCTTAGAGATACAATGGAGCAGGTACGATTGATTCAGAGTCAGTTGTTGACAACCTAAAATTGCCAGAAGAGTTATGTTGATAGTAGAGTTTGACCTTTAGAGATCATAGAGGGTGATCGTATGTTATTGTGGATCTCGCCCTTGAAAGATGTCGTGAGGTTTGGAAAGAAGAGCAAGTTTAGCCCTATGTATATTGGCCCTTTTGAGATCCTAGAAAGAGTAAAAAGGTGGCCTACATACTTTTCTTATCTTTGGTATACCTAGTGTTTCATATCTCGATGATACGGTGTCATATCTTAAATGAGTCTCATGTGATATTCCTTAATCTAGTAAAGCTAAGTCTAGATTTGACCTTTGAGGAGGAGCCTATGGTTATTCTACATAGGCAGGTCCAAAAACTAAGAAAAAAGGAGATAAATTCAGTGAAGGTACAGTGGTGGTATTGGCCCATGGGAGAGGCTACTTGGGAGACCTAGTCTGATATGTGGGTCCATTACCCTCATCTTTTCGAGACTTCATGTATGAACCTTGCTTTATGTTCTAAGATGAACATGGTATTTTGTGATGGATAATGTGATTATCCTTAAGGTTATTCTTAGCATTTTGATAAAATTCTCATTTTACCCTTCCCATTAGTTGCCCCCTGTCATATTTGAATGGTTGTAAAAGTTGATTTTTGAAAATCTGGTGAAAAGTTGAGGTTTTGCCAAAGGATTGAATTTTAAAGACTTGAATTGCTTAATTTTAAGTTTCAGAATCATTTAGAGTTTTGAGTCTCAAAATGGAATTCCATCAGTTTTGGGAGGTGGAAATTGATCTAGGAGAGTTGTCGGAATTAGATTTGGAGTTTAAATATGAATTCGAGGCCCAAAGTTGGAAATTTAGTTAAAGTTTGATTTGAGTTTGACTTTGATCAACATTTAGAATTTGGATGCTTGGATTAGATTTTCTATGGTTCCATTGTTTTCGAGGGGTGATTCTAACGCTAGAATTAGATTCGTCATAATTTTTGGGTGTTCCAGTAGCATTTTGGTATTTCAAGTACCTTAAGTTAGTTTAGTTGTGACTTATCGGATTTCAGGTCAAGGAGACCTCAGATTCAATTGTCATTGATTTTATTGAGTCTGGAATATTAAACTTTTTTGGGTTGCACATACGGTTTGCATATATAGAGTTTCAAATGAATCCCCAAAGTCCATTTCGTGATTTTGTTCTATATTGAAATTATTGATATCTGATGCCATTTTTGTTCTTTGCATTCACGACCTTAAGGCTCACGTTCGTAAAACCCTGGTGGGTATTTCTTCGCGTTCATCACCAGGCTCTCACGATCGTGATGAGGCACCCCCAGGGGCGGACCCATATGGAGTCTGCGGGAGCTCGAGCACCCATTAACGTAGTACCGAACATTATATATTTATGTAGAAAGTAAGAAATATTGGTATAAATTTAATATAGAGCACCCACTAAACAAATTGTTTGAATGTTCTATTGGTTCAAGTTGGGTGTTTTAGGCCTTTTTTGAGCTAGTGGGCCTGAGTTCAAATCTCACTCTCCACACTTTTCTTTACTATTTTTTCCTTATTTATAATTGTTCTTTTACTATTTTTCCTAAAAAAAAGATATATAAATAAATAATTTTTCTTTCTTTTTTATTCAAGATAATACATACTATTATCTTCATTCCTAATAATTGTCATGTTTCGCTTTACAAAAATTAATTTATAATTTTAAAAAATTAAATTAGATTAGAATAATTCAATATTTTATAATTAAATTTTGATGTTCAAAAACTATACTAAAAGAACTATAATTTCAATTTTTCTCTATCAATATGATAATAAAAATTATATTGTAAAATGTTACTCAAGATTGATTTCGTTTGTCTCTAAAAAAAAAACTATGACAAGCGAAAAGGAACACGGGGAATAATTATTCATATTAATTGTTTTTACTATCGATTTCAAATATTATCATCTTTTATGACAAGTATTAAATTTGTGCACTTATACTTTATAATTGGTAGCTAAGTGAGGACGAAACTACATAGACCCAAGGAGTTCATTTGAACTCTCTTCGGCGAAAAATATATTATTTATACATAATTAAAATTATATTTTGTATATATATATAATAGATGTTGAACACCCTTTGGTTCTCGTGTATTTACCTTTTATGTTTTGAACCCTTAATAAAAATTTTGATTACGCAACTATAAGAGAGCACCCACAATTTTAAAATCCTAGATCCGCCACTGGGCACCCCACCTTGTGCTTCACGATCGCGATCATGGTGAGTAGCCTGTATGGCCTTCACAATTGCGAGGTTTATAAGCCGTGATCACGATGAATAAAATCACCTCTAAATAGTAACTTCCTAAAATTATCGGATTTTGCCATTTTTGATATTTTCAATCTCGGGTGAACGATTTCTTAAGGGATTTTGTGAGAAAACTATTGGGTAAGCTATTTTTAACTTAATCCTTATTACTCATTGATTAATTCTTGATTTTAATATCGAAATTTGGGATTTCAATGGAAGAATTTTGGGGGATTTCTTGACTTCAAATTTTTAACAAAAATTATAATTATGAGCTCATTTTAATTCCGATTTGAGAATGATTTTCACCAATAGATTTTTAGTTACATGAAGAACGTTTTCATCTAAAAAAATTTAAATTTTAACCTTGATTTTTGGCATCAAATTTTTGGATCATTTTACCCTTCTTCCCTAAATTGTATGATTTTAGTGTCATTAGTTTCGAAATGTGATTGTGAGGCTATTTTTGACTAGATTGTGGTGCTTTGGAGTATAATCAGAAGGGGAAAGCTCTAGATTTAGAGTGTTCATGATATTTTGGCTAAGACAAGTAAATTTCTAACCCATAATTAAATGTGTTGAACCTTGTATTTTCTAATTGTGTGGCTGAGGTGTGATGTGAATTGATTCTGAATGTGTGATTACGTGAATGATTTATTGAATGAGATCAGGGTTATGTGAATTGACATGCTAATGTGGAAATTCAGATATGAAAAATATTATATAAGTGTTGTTACTCGATTATTAACATATATTAATGTAATTGTTGAGCAATATTGTGTGATATTATTTCTCATTCACTCATCCTTTATGTATATGCTTATATGTATTAGATTGTGAAAATAGGATAAGAGAGAAATATTGGTATTTGGAATCGAGGTTTCTATCCATCATAGTTATTGTCAGGGATATTGATATTTGGGGTCATGTTTTCTACCGGTTGTGGAAATTGTCCAGGTCTCTTTCGACCGTTGTCGAGGTTTTTTTTGACGGTCGAGGTTTTTTTCGGTGGATACATAGCCTATGTGAGACCCTCACGAGTTTCGATCTTAGTTGATCAGCGGATGTGTATAGTAGGACAGACATACATCACGGTTATCTGACATTGAATTACATCATCTTGCACTTCATTCACAGTTAGTTGTAAGTGAACTTTTATGCATTATTTGTTGATATATAAATTCTGAACAGTTGCTTCATGTTGACTATAACTCCTTGAAATTGTTGTACAACATTAACTATATCATTGTATGTATATACTGTGTGTGTTGGCTTTCCTGTATGCAGAATTGTAGTTTGGTAGATATGTGGTTGGGTTGATAGGAGTATCTGCATTCTTACTGGACGCAGAATTGTTTTACGTTTTATTTTTACTAGACGAAATCATGTTGTTATACTTGTTATACTTGGTATGTTGGTGTTAGCTTTATTTAATTTTATTAGTAAATGCTAATAATGTTGATAAAAATGTTGAATTTCTATTAACCAAAGTAGTTACTGTTTTTTTGGTGATTTCTTGATGGCATGGTTGGTTTTTTTAGTTGTTTGTGTTAGTTAGTTGGTGTTATTTTGGTATTAATTGATGTTATTTTGGTGTTACTTGATATCTACGTGGAGAAATTTAGTTATTTTTGTTAGTATTTGGATTATCTAATATTACTAATAATTGATAATATCAATGGTGAGATTGTTTATTTTATTTAATATTTGTAAAAACCAAAAAATAGTTACTAGTTGTTTGGTGATTTGTTAATAGCATAGTTGGTTGGTTGATTGATATGTTTAGTATCGTGTGGTATATATAAGGATATCAATAATAAATTAATGTGTTTATTGTTTCAGCATATAATGTGTTTTATTTTTGTTAATTATAGTTAATAGACCACATTTAATGTAAAAGTCAACATTAATTTTTGCCTCAATAAATATCATCCATAATTATGTGAGATAGTACGAGAAATTAATTAATGTGACAGCTTAATTACTATTCTGAATTAACATGCTATTAATGTGACAAATTCGTTTTACTCTTTTTTTTTTAATTTTTCCATATATATATATTTTTGTTTAAAAAATATATTGATATTTTGTTATAAATAAAATTTGTTAACATATTCATGTAATTGAGGATGTATAAGGATATTTTTTTCCGAATAGAATACAGTAGGTAAAGTAGGTTATTCCCTTTTAATAAGTGTAGAGAGGATCAAATGATTAACTCTTACTTTCCACCAAAGTTGGTAAAGAGGATTATCAAAGTTAACTTTCTTAATAAAATTAAAATTTAGTATTATTTATTAAACTAAAACAATATTAACGTTACCATGAAACTAACACGTAGACTATAACTAGCGGTTTATTGATAACTAGGTAATTGGTTCGCGTTTCGCGCGGTCATAAGTAATATAATTAAGTTTATATATTTTAATATTAAAATTAATAAAATACTATAAAGTTATTAAGTTATTTCTATATAGAAAATTTAGTATTATAGATTTATCTCAAGAACATTTATTAATGTAATATTGCTAAAGTCCTTGTTATTTTCAATTATAATTTTGGATTATAACAGTATTTCTCGATATAACTATTTTTTCAATTGTATTTGTACTCTCTAACTTGAATGTTAAATTACTATAATACCCCCAACTTAAAAAACAATTTAATGTATTTTTTATATTATATATTATATTTATTTAATTATATTATATTATATTGAAAACAAATAATTTTTCACATTGAAAGATTGTGACGTTTCCAAGGAGCTGTGACTTTTGCAAAGAGGTGTGACTTTTTCGAAAGATTTTGACTTTTTCGAAGGATTTTAACTTTTTTGAAGGATTGTGACGTTTGCGAAGAGTTGTGACTTTTCTTAAGAATTGTGCCTTTCTTGAATGATTGTTACTTTTCTAAAGAGGTTACTATAATGCCCTCAACTTAAAAATTAATTTAGTATATATTTTATATTGCATTATATTTATTTAATTATATTGTATTATATTGAAAATAGATAGTTTTTCCACTTTGAAGGATTGCGACTTTTTCAAAAGGTTGTGATTTTTTCAAGGAGTTGTGACTTTTTGAAAAATTATGACTTTTTTAAAGAGTTGTGACTTTTTTGAAGGGTTGTGACTTTTTCGAATGGTTGTGACTTTTCCAAAGGGTTGTGACTTTTTCGAATGGTTGTGACTTTTCCAAAGGGTTGTGACTTTTTCGAAGGGTTGTGACTTTTCCAAAGGGTTGTGACATTTTTGGAAAAATTGTGACCTTTTCAAAATGTTTTTTTTTGAATGGTTGTGATTTTTCCAAAGCGTTGTGACTTTTTTGAAGGGTTATGACTTTTTCGAAGGGTTGTAACTTTTTCGAAAAATTATGACTTTTTCGAAGAGGTATGACTTTTTCGAATGGTTGTGACTTTTCCAAAGAGTTTGTGACGTTTTCGAAGGGTTGTGACTTTTTTTAAGGGTTATGACTTTTTCGAATGCTTATGACTTTTCCAAAGGGTTGTGACTTTTATGAGGGGTTGTGACTTTTTTGAAAAATTATGACTTTTACGAAGTGTTGTGACTTTTTTGAATGATTATGACTTTTTCAAAGCTTGTGACTTTTTTTTAAGGATCGTGACTTTTTTGAAGGGTCGTGGCTTTTTTGAAAAATTGTGACTTTTCCAAAAGTGTGTGACTTTTTCGAAGAGGTGTGACTTTTTTGAATTGTCGTGACATTTTCAAAGTGTTATGACTTTTTTGAAGGATTGAGACTTTTTCAAAGGGTTGTGATTTTTTTTGAAGGGTTATGACTTTTTCGAAGGGTTGTGAGTTTTCTGAATGGTTGTTACCTGTGAAAGTACCGTTTAATCAGAACCAACGGTTTTTGTGTTTTTTTTAAAACTTTTGTTGGATTATTTAATTGATTTTAAAAATATTAAATTACTTAAATAAATAAATAAGATTATGTGAGAGCTTTTTTTTGAAGGGTCGTGACCTTTTTGAAAAATTATGACTTTTTTAAATGGTAGTGACTTTTTCGAAAGATTGTGAATTTTTCAAAAATATGTGACTTTTTCGAAGAGGTGTGACTTTTTCAAAGGATTGTGACTTTTTTGAAGGATTGAGATTTTTTTGAAGGGTTGAGATTTTTTTGAAGGGTTGTGACTTTTTTGAAGGGTTGTGACCTTTCGAAGGATTGTGACTTTTCTGAATGGTTATGAATTTTTTGAATGGTTGTGACAGGTGAAAGTGTCGTTAAATTATAAACAACGTTTTTTGAATTTTTTAAACTTTTGTGAGAATATTTAATTTATTTTAAAAAAATTAAATTATTTAAGAAAATAAATAAATAAGAATTATATGAGAGCGTCACGTAAACGGGCTCCCAATCCTCATTTATATATATGTATATATGATTCCTTTCATATTTGGACCACTCATAGGTGAACTTCTGTTGCTATTCCAGAATAAAATATCACCCTTTAATTAGCTACCCTGATGAAAAAGATAAATCATTATTTACTTACTCGTTCGCCCAATGGGAAAAATATACAGCCGTAAGTTTGCTTGTAATTTGTTGAATCATATCAATCATTTTTTTTTATTCAATTTGATTACAAATGTTCAATATCTGAGAGCTTCTGCACACATAGTATTTAGGCTTTATAAAAATGAAATGGGCATTGCTATAGATCGCATGGCATAAAAATGTAGTGTATGTAGAAAAACTGGTTATTAGAGGAATTGTTGTTCCCATCAACCTAAGTAGTTTTTTACTATTTATTTTAAGAAAATAAATAATAAAATTCATTTTCTTAAAAAAAATCAATTTTTTAAAACTTGAAACAAATGATTTTCTATAATACATAGACTTCATAATATACATAAAATTTACATTTGATATAGCTGAGAAGCTAATAAAAAGGAATTGTAGTACACCAATTTATGGGTGAACTATCTTTAAAATTTTGTGATGTATTTTAGTGTGAACAGACGAAGTTAACTTCATTTATCACAGATCCAAAAATGGGTGGTGTGTTCCTTTTGATCTGTGTTTTTAAGGAAAGTCTTTTTTGATATGTAGTGCCCAAAATGTGTTCGTTTTAAAGTCGCAATTCTTTACCATGCACCAATTTGTTCCCTTGTGGAGTTAGTTAAAGAGAAAAAAATCATCTAGCATAGGCGTGAAATTTGTGAACGTGTTTAGTATGAAGGAAAATGTTTACCATAAAAAGTAAGTGAATTTCTCATTTAACTTGTTGTGTTCGTACATAAATAAAAAAAATTTATCCTAAAAATATTTGTTTATAATCTAGACAAATACTATAAAAGAGGATGATAGGGTTAAATGTGTGGGATTGTGGAGATGGGGTCTACTGAAGGAGGTGAAAATGTAGGTGCCTTGGAGGTGGAGAAGACACAACAATGTGAAATGTTACTTAAAAGATTTCTTTCCCTCAAAAAATTATTTTTAAAAAACTTTGACCACCAACTGAACATAAAAAAATTGGAAAACTATTTCTACACCCATATGAGTTGATCGAATCCTCCATTCTCCCTATTTAGGCAATCCTTCACTTGAACCCTTTTCGAAAGAAATGTACTGAAAGTCTGAAATGACTGGTACACAATTCCTTTTCGTGTGGCTTTACCCCATAAACAATTTCTTTTTATATTTTAGCATCATATTATTTTATTATAGTTACTATCCCATTACTATTTGCTATGGTTTGTGCTTATGTTTCTTCTTTTTCTAGATTACTATGGACTATTTTTCCCTTGAGCTGAAGAAAACATCCTCTCTAGCCTCTACTATGAGGTAGGGATAAACTCTGCATCCACTCAACCCTCTTCATGCCCTGAAATTATAATGGATGTGTTGTTGTATATTTCTAGCACCACGAAGCATATTTTTATACAATATACTCCTTATATCTTGCCATTCACCAAAACTCATGCCAAGCAAATGAGACCGGCTTGGTTAAGTGTTAACATGATGACTAAATCATCGGAGTATCTTCCTTAATACACAAAACACAAGCCGACGTCATATTAGAAACACTATACTTTTAAAACTAAGAAATCTCCAAGAACCAGTTTTTCACGATTCAGAACTCGGTAGATAATGGCCCATCCATCTACCCTTCTCAACTTAATACCAGGCCTTGGTCTGCAGCAGGGTTCGAACCAGTGAATATGCCGAAAACCCACACACATCATGCGTTTTGTGTTCTTACTAGTCACTACTAGACCAAAACCCCGGGGTAAGTTGTATAGAAACAAATTAGCTAAGCAGATTAGTGATCTTCCCAAATCTATAAATGAAGGAGGTATACACAAACCAAGTCGACAGTAGAAACAAATTAGATAAGTAGATTATCTACAATTCAGATCTATGTTACTAAGGAAATGCAGAGTAACACCATTGTATATTAATTCATCTCCTTTCTCAACACAGAGGTAACAATCAGGAAGAGTGAATTTTTACAGCTTCATAGTGTTCTCTGGTCCTTCTAGACGGCCACTCTATTAGAAGTCAAGTGAAGTCTCATTGATGGCAAATCAAATATTGACTCAATGAAGCCTCAACATGTGTACAATAGAATGAGGCCACAACTCTTTGAAAGCATAGAACTCATGGTAAGATGAAGATAGGCAGCTCTAAGCTACTACATGGTTTCGACATTCCAATTTCCCTGGAAAGAAATCTGCAGAGCATAAAGCTTGATACAAGATCCTTATTTTTGTTTCTTACCTGATACAAGATCCTCCTACTGAGGCTATAGCGAACAACCAACCTCGTTTTCAGCAACTCCGAAGGATGTCAATCGTGCATGTCAAATGTATATGAATGGCAATAAATCCTTAGCATGGGAAGAAAAGTATGGCTACTCAGGTGGATGAAGTCTTTTCCTTCCTAAAGCACATGCTATGGACATGCACGAGTTTACTTACCAGATTGATGAATGCAGTGGCAAGACAATAGACTAGCCCTTCAAACCTTCTTTCCGGTAACAATGAAGTTTCCATATGCCTTTGGTCATCGAGAGCAACTATATTTTGTCGTCATGGTTTTGAGTCACTTTAGTTATTGCCGTAAGTTTTTGCGTTGGCCATCAATGTTCTTATCATGGTTCACAGCCAACCTCTTTTATGTCAACTCTTAGTAAACCACTTTTGATATTCCCTTTTGAACTATAAAATTGGGTTCATGTTGAGTGATAAAGACCTTGGATCGCTCCACCTATTGTCTTAAAGTTTTGGATATGGAGATTCTTTCACAAACTATGAAAGTCGTTAACTTTAGAAAGCATTACCAAAATATTAGGAGAAAGCACCTCGACTAATTCCATAGCAATAATAGCATACCTCCCACCACCTCACACCAGCAATAGGTATCAAGTAACTCTGTCCACCGAGACAAATATAGATGGGAAGAATCACCTAGTATTTTTATCTCGACTGGAATTTGAACCTGAGAGCTGAGGCTCACTGCCACTTCATTGACCATTAGGTGGCACCCTTGGGCACTTCAGAAATTACACTAGCAGATGAATGATTTGAAAGATCCATTTGACTGGGTATGACTTCTCAATTAAGGCGATCAACTAATTCACTGACTCTGCTTTATACAACAGTCAAACAAAGATGGTCAAGATATAAAGCATGCAAAGCGATAGAAGAATACCGAAAAAAAACCATGAAAGATCTGAAAAGAGCTAAATGATTCCAAATACTATTAAAGGAACAATTAAAATCACGGTTCAGACAATTCATCAAACATGTGACATACAAGATTATTCACCCTTTCTCCTCCCGAATAAAATCCTCAGAATTCGATGATTGACGATCATCAATAAGTCCAGGCGTTTGTTGCTGAGCGTTCATAAGCTGTTCCATATCCCGCAGTCTGGTCCTCACAACGCTAGTTACTAAAACTGCAACAAAGAAGAAGAAACTGAAGTTGTGGTCAAAAGGTAAAACCCAAAAAACCTCAAAACATGGAGAAGAAGGAAGGGTATACTTCCAGCAGTTCCAATGGCCCAAAGCCAGAGGATCTTCACACCTGGTCCTCTGTCTTTCCACATTTTTCCTGTTTGTAGTAGTATTCTCGTAGTCTGTTGGTTCCAGCACCCAATTTGTCTGCCCCTCAGCTCGGGTAATAGAGAAACGGGCGGGTCCAGATTCGGACTTCGGATCGGCACGCAATGGACTGGAAAATTGGGTGGTCACTTTATCTCCAACGGAATAATTAAAGGAAAAATTACACAACTCACACAACTAATTTTATCAAAATCATCAATATTTTTTATCATATAAAAAAATTACAAAAATTTCATATTTTTAGATTTTTTCTCTTAACTTCAGATGCTTAAAATAAATATTTCTCTATCATGTTTTACTCTCTATTATTACTTCTAATTTTTAGTTTTTGTCATCTAATCAATGTTAATCACTGATCAGTTATCAAACCTATCACAATTAATTGCAAATTCAAAATTGAGTCAATTCTTTCGGTACTTTTGCGGAAAACGAAGAGACTGTCTCCTTCGTCCCTGTTCTTTTTTTTGATTTTTTCTTTGTATCAATCAACTTTTCTCATGGATGCTCAATCATTATTTGTTGATACAAACACATAGGTTCAATGCTCTGGGGTATTCCTGATCTGGGAAATCATTTTTCAAATATCAGTACCTAAATGTAGCACCTAAATTTAAGTATCAATCATATGCAAGACAAATTAAACATGAACTTTTGTCCAGATATCAAGTATTTAAAACACGAATCACCATTTTCAAACTCTAAAGACTCAATCACATCAGTATCGTGTTGTGATACCTCAACACAGATAATTGACCCATTGATACCATCAAATATTTACGTATCAAGAACATCTAAATCAAATATATCTACGTATGATGGATACTTTTCAAACTACCATCAAACATTTGCATACCAAGAACATCTAAATCAGACATATCTACGCATAATGGATACTTTCCAAACCCAGGTTCCCTCTTCTTAATCTCGATATACAGTTTTCAAAATTGATACGTTCATACCTTCTTTTTCACGATTTTATTAAAATTGAATCTGATCTGAAACTTGCGATTTCTTGAATGTAATTTCCAGAAATTTTTTGAAACTTTGAATTTTGATTTTGTTGCGCATACATAGCGACTATCAACAACGTTACAACGTAATTAATGAGTAATTTAATTAAATTTTAGTTTGTGCCTGTTTATAGTGTAACTGATTGGCCTCATGCCTACTTTTTTGATAAGTATCAAATGCCCACTAAGGTATCACACACGATTGACTTTTAAGGAATTTTAAGTAATTTAGGAAATAGTTGGTATAGGAAGGAATTATCAATTTATAGTATGAGATTTGTATAATTTATACTATTAAATATTAGAAGAAGTTTTTATATTACCAACATTTATTAATCATGTTATGAAAATCTATATATGCTATCTACTTCTCCATGATATAATTTTTTTGACATTTTTTATATTACTAGCAATTTTTTGACAGCTTTCTTAATTTTTTAATTTACATATTTATATTTATTAAAAAAACCTACAAATTATTTCTTAATTACATTAATTTAGGAAGCCCAAATGTCATTATCATTTTGCCCATATTGCCCCATGGATCAACAATAGTTTTAATATCTAATTAAATAGAACAATTAATATATTCAATGTCTATTTTTCTTTATGCACTTTCATAATCGTTCTTTCTTTTTATATTGTCAATCCATTTGTAACTGTGGATGTAATACCCCGAAAGTTGGAACAAGGAGAAAATTATAGGAATTTTTTTTTGCTACTACAGGGGTTTACGAGCCACTCTACAGTCCGTCAAGAGTTCCACGGGTTGGGGAGCATGTTCGTGGATTCTGCTAGGGAAGTCTGGAAAAAAGGGTTAGTATATACGGGGCACTACGTCCTGTGATGTTTTATACGGGTCGTCAAATGATTTCGTAAAAAGGCCCATATTCCAAGTCTCATAAGTTTTAATACGAGTCGATCGGACGACTCTTAAAAAACTTCACAAATCATAGGAGGGCCTGTAGAAGTGGGACTTCAAGGAACTGGTTTAGCACACGGGTAGGTTTTACGGGTGCAAATTACAAATCATATAACTTTTCATGGTCCGTAAAGGGATGTTGTGGAAATAAGGACAAGAATTTCATCAGAACTTTTACTATGGACCAATAGGACAATTTGTAATAATTTTCACGACTCGTAGGAAATGGGTCCGTAACTCATGATTCAGGAACAAGATCAGGGAGCTTAGTTCACGAGGGGTCTTACGGATCTTAAAAAGAACCACAGCTCGTAGATCCCTGTCGTTGTCACTACCCCGACCAAAATTAATGAAGAATATTTTGGACATTTCCTACCCTCCTAACCCTTTAAACTACATCATTTTGGACCTTTAACTATCCCAATAACTGCACATGCCCTTACAATTCATCTCATTCTCAATCAATCTCTCAAAAAGCACAAATTTCCTCAAATTTCTTCTCTCCTAAGGTCTCATTCTCCATCAAGCTAGGGTTCCAAGGATTTAAGTCTTCAATTCCAAGTTTGTAGCAAGAATTCTACTTAAGGTATGTAGGTATTTATTCATGGATCCTTTTCATCCGTAGAACCCAACAAATTTTCAACTTTTTCTACAAAATTTAAGTATGAAATTTATGGATTTTTATGATTCCTCATTTAATTGTATGGATTATATTTTAGATCATGATTATTAATCTAGTTATGCATGACTTGTTATTAATTACATAATTTTAAGGATTTTTATGCAATTTCTCTTATATGCTATCTAGGGTTCATGAAATTCAATGAGTTCTCTTAGTTTTGATTCAATTGAAGTTATTCTACATTGTAGAACTTGCACATCCTATAGATTTGCCTAAGATAGAACCAAGTTTGCAAACTTGTTTCTATGTGAGAAATCGAATAGAGGTATAGAGATTTATCGTGAAAAACACCCTACTCACAAAGGTTAAAAAACCACGACCTGTACCACTATAGGATTTTGCCACAACTTCACTAAATCAAAATGAGCCTCAACAAAAGATTACAATCCCTAGTAATCTAAGAAATATCAAACTTCAAAGCTTCTTAACTAAATACAAACCTCCCAAGGTTTATGTTCCCCAGGTCTTCGAGTTGCCCTCAACTTGAAGACTATACCTAGCTTAAGTTTATAGATCACTAAACTAGCACAGAACAATAGGACTCGATGAAAGAAAAGAATTTGTAAACTAAGACACAATGAGAACCAGATTGTTCAGTTATTTCTTTACTTCACTGCACTTCAATACTCACTCTGCTTTTTCATTCTTTTCTTGTTACTTCATTTCTCAATCTTTACTCTTTTTAAATCAGGCGCCTGGGGAGTCTTTCTCTTAGTCGAACTCCTTATGTGCCTTCACTCCTTCTGTGGTAGACTTCTTCATTGTGTAGAACTCCTCCCTGGCACTAACTCTTTTCTCCACGTGTGGTTGTTGAACTGCCTTCCTACTTTTGTGTTGCAACCATATCTCCAGATGCTCTCATCATTTTGCAACCTTTGGTCCATTGTCCTGCCCTCTTTGACACAGTACAATGAAGAACCTAACTGATCATTATGTTTCATAGTTCTTTGTCCATCATTAAAACTCCAAACTCAACATGTTCCCCCTTTTTGATGATGACAAGCATCTATGATTGGTGCATCCAACATTGTTCCTGCAGCTGTTAAGATGAACACTATAGAACAAACCAGGTTAAACAAGGGTTATAAACATTGCATAACTCATAGTATCTTCCCCGTTTTGGCATCATTGAAAAGAGGTATCGACAATAGAAAAAGAAATAAATAAGAAGCATAATTCAAGGCCACAAGGGATATCACCAAGAAAATAGAGTAAAGGACGGGAACCATTAAAATGCAGTAAGGATAGTAGATACATAGTTAAGGCAAAATACAAGACCAACCCATAGGGTTGAATTAACAAGAGCAGAATAGTCAAGTGTCTTAAAGTATTTGAAACATAACAGGTACCCAAAAAAGAAAAGTTCAAGAAACGGGTTAAGCAAGAGGGGTAGAGGGAATCAACATAGATAGCCTGTGCACTATTTTAGCATGGGAAACACGTTCCTTTGACAAAGTATCTTCAAGGGCAGATATTCGGGATAATAAGGCACTGCGCTCTTGTGCAAACGCAAGATGGGTAGAGGCTAATTCAGGAGTCTTGGCTTCCAGAGCAATTTGAAGATGATGAAACGGTGTGCCAATGCGCTGCATTGAACCAGGTGAAGCAGCATGGTTCATTTGGAATAACACATCCTTCGTAATTTTCATGGTCCAAACTTGGACGGGAACAAAATAGGCCTCAAAGATCTGAGAGAAACAAATTCCATAGGATAGAGCGTGCTCATTCTTGTCCTGAGTGAGGACACGCTGCATATATTTGAATATTAGGATCGACAAGTTAAGAAGAACATCAGTATCTAATAGTTCCATTAATCTTAGATAAAAAAAGCTCGCCTCGGACCTTCATTCCTTCCTTAGAATGAGAATCTTGTGAACCACATCAAAATATAGCTTGTGAAGAGAGGACATCTCATGTCGAAGAACCCACCTATGATGAGATAAGGAGGGATGACTTGAAAACTTCTTGGAGATGTCAAGAGCGGAGGCCAAATTGTCCAGAGGTGGCTACTCATGATGAACATAGTGATCCCACCCAGTGTTAGAAATTCCTAAAATTCATGCAATGTCCTCGGAGCCCAGATGAATAGATTTCCCCCTCACGGTAGTAATGAAGACAGAATCACGCACACTTCCCCTCCTATAGAACTCATATATCTCATGTTTAGCAAATTTACGCTGAGTATCCCATAATAGCAATAAACTAGTCCAACCTTGAAACTCTAATTTGGACAGGAGAACGTCCATGTTAGATCCTCCAAACCCTATGATGACACGACCCCGAATGAGGGAGCGCTTTTGGAAGTGAATCAGAGAAAGAAAGTTTGGGTCAGATATGTCGACAGTTCACTGGTCAGGATCACTTTTAGTTTCAGAGGTGCCTGAAGAAATAGGTGGAGTAACCTGTTTCTTTTTGCTAGAAGAAGCCCTAGTCCTAGGTGACTTGAAGGTAGAGGAAGTAGAGGCTTTCTTTGAAGGGGTAACAAGTTTAGTACGAGGGAGTTTAGGGATGATGTTCTTATGCATGAGATTTTGTCGAACCCTCATCAGTAGCAGGTCACCTTGGGAAGAGGAACCAGAACTTGCCTTATGTTTCTTGCTCTATTGCAAGGCCTATTGAAGAGCAACTTCTTCTTGCCATTTGCGCTTTCTGGTCTGGGGTATCCTTGAAGAACCAGATGTAGGAACCCATTTTGGAGAAGGAAAGTCATCTGGCACTTCAATAGGGTCATCTGTGGCTTTTCTCAGACAATATCGTACCCGTTTAGGGATTGGAGGGTCAGGAGGAGGATCATCGCCTGGGACTGATTGAAGGGGAAGAATGTTCAATCCTTCAGAAGGAGGAGCCCAAGAAGATAAGGGGATTGAAGAGAATTTGAAAAAGCTATTTTGGAACGAACCCCAAGTGGAAAAATAAAAAAGATAAAAGGGCAAAGGGTTTGGCAAGTTAGCTATCGCATGAACCACGAGGGCTTAAGACTCAGACTTTTCTGATTCATGGGTGCTTTGTTTGAGAGGAATTTGGGAAGAATCCATGTTGAAGCAGATGGTTCTTAGAGAAAAAGAAAGGTGTTTCATATATAAGGGTTTGTGGAAGGTGAGGGGACGGAAAAAGAAACACGTGGATCAAAAAGGGTATGTATTTGAGTGGGAGAAGATGTGAAAAGTGATTGAACTTCTGCAGCTTTTTGCGGTGTGACAAAACTCTTTGGGTTTTGGCGGCAAACATTTGGACTGCAGAGAAAAATAAGAAGAACAAGTATGGGTACTTGGTCCATTTACCAACAATACATTAAGACACAAAATAGTTATTACCTGATTTTTCCAATTTCTGGTCAGCCGTTGTAACTGAGTTTGTAGACTGCACACATTAATACATAAAAATGAAAGTATAATTCCCCTCTTTGTTTTCCTGAATTTTGGGATATACATATTCATGTGAAAAGTTGAATTTAGGACCATATTGATTTATCAGTATGAAGAATAATTTTCTAGCCAATCATTGAGAGAAGTTTATGCAATCTTAATCATCCCCAAGTCTAATATGATTTTTTCAAAGTATTCTCTACTTAGTGCTTTAGTAAAAATGTCAGCAATCAGATTCTTAGTGGGACAAAATATTATTGAAATTAGTTTCTTTTCCACATTGTCACATAGAAAGTGGTGTCTAATATTAATATGTTTAGTTCTTTTGTACTGTACAGGATTCTTAGCAATATTAATGGCACTTGTGTTATCACAGAAAATGGGAACACATCCTACATTCATACCAAAATCCATCAATTGCTGTTTAATCCATAGTAACTGAGCACAACATGATCCAGCTGCTACATTCTCAACTTCAACAGTTGACAAGGCAACATAAAGTTGTTTTTTGGTGGACTAGGAAATCAGACATGTTCCAAGGAAGTGAGCCATACCTGTAGTACTTTTTCTGTCTACTAAATAACCAGCATAGTCGGCATCAGCACACCCTACAAGGTTAAAATTACTACCTTTAGAATACCAAAGTCCTAATTCTGAGGTTCCCTTGAGATACCTGAAGATCCTTTTCACAACTTTGAGATGTGATTCTTTAGGATTTGCTTGAAACTTGGCACATAATCCCACACTAAAAACAATATCAGGTCTACTGGCAGTAAGATATAAGAGTGATCCAATCATTCCCCTATACATCTTTGGTTCTACTGATGAACCTTTTTCATCCGGATCCAGCTTTGTGGAAATAATAGTGGGAGTGCCAATGTCCTTAGCATCTTCCATCTTGAATCGCTTGAGAAGACCCATTACATACTTCTGTTGATGAATTAGAGTTCCAATAAAAGTCTTCTTGATTTGTAGCCCCAAGAAGAAATTGAGTTCTCTTATCATGCTCATTTCAAATTCTCCACTTATCAGCTGAGCAAATTCTTCCGTCATGAGTGCATTTGTTGATCCAAAAATGATATCATCCACATACACCTGCACAATTAACAAGTCCTTTTCTTTTGTATTTAAGAACAAAGTATTGTCAATATTACCTCTATGTGTCTATGATCTAGGAGAAATGTTGAAAATCTTTCATACCAGGCTCGAGGAGCTTGTTTCAATCCATACAAGGCTTTATCTAGCTTGTATACATGATCTAGAAACTCAGGGTTCTCAAACCCTAGTGGCTATTTTACAAAGACTTCCTCTTTCAAGTAGCCATTCAGGAAGATACTTTTAACATCCATCTGATATAAAGTGAATTCCTTGTAGGTGGCAAAGGTATGAGTAACCTAATTATTTTAAGTCTAACAACCGGAGCGAAGGTCTCATCATAGTCTATTCCTTCTTCCTAATTATACCCTTGGACCACCAGTCTAACCTTATTTCTTGTAACTGTTCCATGCTCATCAAGCTTGTTTCTGAACACCCACTTCGTGCCAATGATAGTTCTTCCTTCTGGTTTTGGCACAAGATGCCATACTTTGCATCTTTCAAATTGATTTAGTTTTTCCTGCATAGCCACTATCCAGTTCTCATATAGCTATGCTTCCTCAATCTTTTTCGGTTCCACCATAGACAAGAAGGATTCAAATGCACAAAAGTTCTTCAGTCCTGATCTGGTAGATATTCTAAAGGTCAGATCTGAAAGAACATTTTCAATAGGATGAGAATCTTGATATTTGTAGCTTTTCATCCTGAATCCTTGAGTTGTACCATCAGACATGGGCTCTGAGGGTACTGGTTCTGCATTAGTGACCTGGTTCTCAGTTCCCCCTGTCCCCCCTGAATGAGAGAATCCCAGTTCTTCTGTGGATGAACCAGTTTGTGCTACCTGTTCCTCCATACGAAGCTTGAGTTCACTGTCATCCTGCATGTTAGTCTTAAACGCAATATCATTTTCATTAAAGACAACATGAATACTTTCTTTAACATAATTTTTTCTTTTGTTTAACACTCTATAGGCTTTGCTATGTAAAGAGTAGCCTAAGAAAATTCCCTCATCACTCCTTGGATCAAATTTTTCCAAATTATCTTTCCCATTATTATGAATAAAGCATTTTGCATCCAAAAGTTCTAAAATAGAAGATATTTGGTTTTCTTCCCTTGAGTAATTCATAGGGAGTTTTTTTCAAGATAGGCCTAAGCATGCACCTATTTAGAATGTAAGCAACAATGTTTATAGCTTTAGCCCAAAGATTCTTTACAAGATTACTTGCAGTCATCATTGTTATAGCCATATCTTCTAAAGTCCTATTTTTCTGTTTTACTACATTTTTGAGGGGTTCTTGGAGCAGAGAAGTTATGATCTATTCCATTTGCTGAACAAAATTCAAAGATTTGTGTGTTCTCAAATTTAGTTTCATGGTCAGATCTTATGGAAATCAAGGAGGTCTCTAATTTCTTTTTTATTTTCCTGATGAAGATAGAAAAGACATCAAAAGACTCTTCTTTAGAAGACAAAAAGAGTGTCCAGGAAAATCTTGAGTAATCATCAACAATAACAAACATATACCTTTTACCTCTTCTGCTTCTCACCCTCATTGGTCCACATAGGTCTATGTGAACTAGTTCCAAGAACTTGGAAGTACTTACCTGGTTCTTTGATTTGAAGGATGATCTAACCTACTTCCCGCTTACACACGCATCACATACTTTGTCATCCTTGAACTTAGCTTTAGGTAACCCTATAACCATGTCCTTTGATACCAAAATATTCAATTGCTTCAGACTTGCATGTCCAAATCTTTTGTGCTATAGTAAGGGAACATTAGCAATAGCACTCAGACATTCCAACTGTGTCCCCGATATCCCTATGATATCAGCCTTGTACACGTTTTTATACCTTTTAATAGTTAGCACTATCTCCTTTGTATCCAACGTTTTTACCCTGCAACCTGTAGAAGTGAAGGTTACTTTGTTACCTTTGTCGCACAGTTGAGATATGCTTAACAGATTGTGCTTCAATCCATCCACATGATCGACGTATTTCAGAGCTCTTGATGTACTTCTTCCAATCTTTCCAATTCCAACAACAGTCCCCTTTTTTCCGTCTCCAAATGAAATCTTTCCTTCTTTGAAAGGTGTCAGTGAAAAGGAATTTGTGTTTATCTCCTATCATATGCCTTGAGCAAGCACTATCCATTTACCAATGCTTGTTTCCTTTCACCACTACCTGTAAAAATAATTCAAGGGTTAGTTTTAGGAACCCAAACTAGCTTGGGTACTTTCTTATTGTAAAAAAGATGAATGAGATCTTTTTTAGCCCAGCCTGGCAACACATTTCTTGACCTGTTTCTTTTATCATTCTTAGCCTACCTTTTATGCAGAAGGTTAGTGTTTTTGTTTCTGACTCCATTTGCAATTGGATATTCAGTAGTTGGATGTCCAACTTTTCTACAAAGATAACAAAGGTCAGTAGCAGGAGCATGTTCTTGGATGAAACCTATGCCAACCTTCTCATTGTGAGTCCTACTTCCCATCTGGTTCACTATCCTAGAGGACTGAGTCCACCTATTTGCCCTTTACAAATCCTTTTTAGGTCAGAATTCTCCTGAGTTAGTTTTCTATTCTTTTCCTTTTCACAAAAAAATTTCACTTTTACATTCTTTCAACTCATTTTCAGCCTTTTGTTTTTCCTCACTCATTTTACCTTTTCCCTTTTCACTAATGGTCTATTTTAAAATCTCAGATTTTAAATTTAGTGCAAGCGCATCAAGTTTTTCAACCTGTTTCTTTAACTTGTGAATCTCTTCATTAGCTTCACTCAAGCAGTTCTTAACCTCCAAACATTCAAATTTTTTATCTGAAAAATCATTAATCAATTGATCTTTTTCAGCAGATAATTCTTGAAAATCATCGATTAATCTAGTCATTAGCACGATGAGTATTCAGTTGTTGGATGTCTAACCTTTCCACAAAGATAACAAAGGTCAGTAGCAGGAGCATGTTCTTGGATGAAACCTATGCCAATCTTCTCATTGTGAGTCCTACTTCCCAGCTGGTTCACTATGCTTGAGGACTGAGTCCACCTATTTTCCCTTTCCAAATCCCTATTTAGGTCAAAAATCTCCTGAGTTAGTTTTCTAATCTTTTCCATTTCACAAAAAAACTCACTTTTAGATTCTTTTAAATCATTTTCATCCTTTTGTTGTTCCTAACTCATGTTACCTTTTCCCTTTTCACTAATGGTCAATTTCAAAATCTCAGATTTTAAATTTAGTGCAAGTGCATCAAGTTTTTCTAACTGTTTCTTTAACTTGTTAATCTCTTTATTTGCTTCATTCAAGCCGTTCTTAACCTCCAGACATTCACATTTTTTATCTAAAAAACATTAATCAGTTGATCTTTTTCACCATATAATTCTTGAAAATCATCGATCAATCCAGTCATTAGCAGGATGAGTTTTCTTTTTGAAAAAGGTGCAGTTTTTCTTTCAGTTCAAAAATACTTACCTCAGATTTTTCGTCATCCTCAAGATCTGAGTCCCTAATAGCCATGAACGTAGTTCACACACTTCTTCAGTGTCTGATTCCTCAATTTCAAAACCCTAGGCTGCCATTATAGCATATTCTTCCTTTTCTTTTTGCTTGAGAGCTTTGTCTCTTGATTCTTTCTCAACTCTTTCCTTTCTCCATTCAACTTCCTAGAGTGGACAATGTCTGACATGATGGTCAGTTTTTCCACACTTGTATCATCCTGATTGATTTTTGTCATCAGATCACTTTCTGCTACCTGAGTCGTCAGACCATTTTCTGTTACCTATTTCTTTCCTGTCTCTTTCTTTCCCCATCTTGAAGAGCTTCTTAAATTTTTTTGCCAGATAGGCTATCTATTCCTCATCCAAATCAGTTTCCTCATCATCAGAGGCCTTCAGTGCTAGTGACTTCTCAACAATTGCTTCTTCTTTCTTTTTATCCTCCATGTTCATCTCATAGGTTCTGAGATTTCCTACCAATTCATCCAGAGTCATGATAGCAATGTCCTTTGCTTCCCTAATTGCAGTAACTTTTACATTCCACTTGGCTTTAGGAAAGACCCTTAGAACCTTGTCCACTTGTTCCTCAATAGTGAGGACTTTTACCAAAGATGTCAATTCATTGATCAGAGTTGTGAGCCTTGTAATCATATTGAGTAGCGACTCATTTTCCTTCATCCTGAAGGTTTTATACTCAATGAAGAACATAATGACTCTGAATCTTCTGACTTGACTAGTTCCTTCATGTGCATTTGTCAAGGCATCCTATATCTGTTTAACAGTAGCACAGTTTGAGATCCTGTGGTACTCATTTGGTCCAGTCCACATACTAGAATGTTTTTGGTTTTAGCATTCCTCAGGGTTGTCAGATCATCAACAGTAAACTAACTTCTTCCTTTTGGGACTTGTTGACCCTCCACGGTTTTTATTGGGACAGTAGGTCCCAAGGTGATCCTATCTCATAGTTCGTAATCTTCATCTTGGATAAAGTATTCCATCCTTGCTTTCCACCATCCAAAGTGAGTTCCATTGAAGAGTGGTGGTCTCACAGTCGATTGTATTTCTCTGTGTCCAAGGGGAGGTACATTGTTCATCATGATTGATTCTTAGGTGTTGACCTATAACAAGAAACCTGCTCTGATACCAATTGTAGAACTTGCACGTCCTATAGATTTGCCTAAGATAGAACCAAGTTTGCAGACTTGTTTCTACATGAGAAAGAAAAATAGAGACAAAGAGATTTATTGTGAAAAACTCTCGGCTCACAAAGGTGAAAAAATCACAACCTGTACCACTACAGAATTTTCTCCCAACTTTACTAAATCAAAATGAGCCTTAACAAAAGATTACAATCCCTAGTAATCTAAGAAACATCAAACTTCAAAGCTTCATAACTAAACATAAAACTCCCAAGGTTTATGTTCCTCAGGTCTTCGATTTTCCCTCAACTTGAAGACTACACCTAGCTTTTGTTTATAGATCACTGAAATAACACAGAACAGTAGGACTCAATGAAAGAAAAACATTTCTAAACTAAGACACAACGAGAACCAGATTGTTCAGTTGTTTCTTTACCTCACTGCACTTCAGTACTCACTCTGCTTTTTCACCTTTTTCTTGTTACTTCATTTCTCAATCTTCACTCTTTTTAAATCAGGCGCCTAAGGAGTCTTTCTTTTGGTCGAACTCCTTATGTGCCTTCACTCCGGCTGTGGTAGACTTCTTCATCGTGTAGGACTCCTCCCTGACCCTAACTCTTTTCTCCACATGTGGTTGTTGAACTTCCTTCCTACTTTTATGTTGCAACCTTATTTCCAGATGCTCTTATCATTCCACAGCCTTTGGTCTATTGTCCTGCCCTCTTTGATACAGTGCAATGAAGAACCTAAATGATCAACATGTTTCATAGTTCTTTGTCCATCATCAAAACTCTAGACTCAACATACATGCTTATACATGATATCATTCCAATTTCATCATTTTAAATTGATTACTTGTGAATTCATATTTTTATTCTAGTTTTCACTATAAGCCATGATTATGAATTGACAAGCCTTTCAAGCAAGCGTATGAAAAAGATGACCTAAAAATCCAAATGATACTCCATAAGGAGGTAGAATTCATAATGATGGAAGGCTTACACCCACATTACATGAATCACATAAAATGAGCTATTCTATGAACAAGTTTTATAAATTGGATTGGTACTTATATTGATTGCCTTTATACATGTTAAGCTCCATGATATATGACAAGTATAAACTATGATCTATGATAAGCCTTATGAATTATGATAATTATGGCTTTATGAAAAGTATTTCATGTGTTTTTAACTTAGCATCGGGTGAACTTTGAGGTGGAAACTTGATCTAAGGGGTCCTTAATAGCAATCTCTAGTCCTAATCTCAAGGAAGGCCGTTTTGAACTCCTCCCAATCAACCTTAGCATCCTCCACTCTTTCCATGAGCCATTGCCCATACCA